>QYAP01000148.1:0-71488 GCA_003988905.1 Hymenotorrendiella dingleyae
GACAAATTGAGGTCTATATAAACCTCACCTGTATCCTCGCTTCTGTAGTTTAATCCTAACTCTGAATTTACTGGCAATTGGACCTCCCGAAATCGTTTGCTAGACAGAAACCGCCGGAAATCAGCGGCATTCCACTAACAAAATGACAGCGGCTGAGTGGTGCCAAACGGCCACGACTAGTTCCAAGCCATAGTGTAGTAGGCATGGATTTCTTGTGTGGTATGGCAAGACTTTCCACAGGCGTCTTCCTAGCTCAAGCTGTTGGAAAGCCAATGCAGACGCTTAATTAGAAATTTTTGGGCTGATTTGGCCAACGGAGTATAAGAATGGACATATTTTCCACATCAGCATTACAATCTGCCACGTCCTTCAAGACGTCAAAATGCGTCTCTCGATCATCTCCGTCTCCTACGCCCTAATCGCCTTCGTAGGCGCTGCCGCAATTCCTGATGCCGCCGCTCCTCTAAATGCCACGCAAAAGGACCTCGCATTGGAATTGTCCCGTAAATTCCACGAGCGTCTTGATGCTTCGGTAGCGAATGGCACGGATCTCTTCCTCACGCCAGCTGATCTCGATGCTGTCGCTCTTCATACTGCCAACCTTGATACGCTCCGCTTCATCCTCCTCGCCTCCTCGAATCCCGAGATTCCTATCCAGGAGAAACTCCAGACTATGAATATCACTCAAAAAATCATTGGCAAATTGCCTCCGGGTTTATCTTTCGAAGCGAAATCCGAGAAGCGCTGGCGCCTTCCCATCCCGTATCTCCCAAAGACCGATACGGAGAAGACGGATCTCGAGAAGCGATATGAAATTGACATGATCTACCCTCCCGAAGCAGATTGTCAGCCACCCGAGTACTTCCTCACCGACGACGTGGAGGACGACGACCCGTATATCCTGGTAGATGAGCACCAGGGTAAAGAGCGCAAGCGCGATATTGAGTGGGAATGCCATGGGCATTGGGGCCATGGTGCGAGGATGAATTGGCTTAATTGGGTTTGTGCTGATCAGTGGGATGTTAAGAGTACGCAGAAGCAGGGTATGAGGACTGTCGGGCAGGAGTATGATAAGGTGAGTTGCTACAGTTCTTGAAGTGTTGTGTTTGTCCTTGAAGTGTTGCGTTTGTCCTTGGAGTGTTTTGGGAAGAGAAAGGTATGAAGGAGGAGCTAATGGTGCTGGCAGAAAACTGGTAATACGATGATTTACGCTTGCTGTGGTGTTGGGTGTGATACGAAGGTTAAGGAGTGGCCTCTTTGGAAGAAGAGGCATCCGCATCCGAAGAAGGATGCGAAGGAGAAGGCGGAGAAGGAGGAGAGGGAGAGGAAGGAGAAGGAGGAGAAGGAGGAGAAGGAGAGGAAGGTGAAGGAGGAGAAGGAGAAGAAGGAGAAGGAAGAGAAGGAGAAGGAGAAGGAAAAGAAAAAGAAGGAGAAGGAGAAGAAGGAGAAGAAGAAGGAGAAGGAGAAGAAGGAGAAGGAGAAGGAGAAGGGTAATTAGACGGGGGAAGAGTTGGGTTGGAGGGGCTCGTAGAGATAGATTGGGATAATATATTTCTCTTCTTTACAGTTGAGAGGTGGTGTCGGAGAGTAATTGGATATTGAGCTCGTTGGTATTCTTCTGGTAGCACGAGCTGTTTCGCTGGAAATCTTGTTCGATTTCTGTCAGCCGAAGGTTGAATCTATATCTAGTTCTCAGATTGCAGGCCACTTTATGGTCAGCTTCTTTTGAAAATTTTCAGTTCTGTGTGCCGTTTGGAATCTTGTCGGTTCAAATTGTGAAGTTCATACCAAACCCAGAAAGTCATCTCAGCCAACAATCCGCCCCAATCCGAATCCTTCCTCAGATGGCTCTTCTTCTTCGGATGGCTCAGGAGCAGAGGGTCAAAATTCCCTTTCCCTTCCTTTTTGCTTTTCATGGGGTTGTGGTGAAGTGTGTGCATTCTTATTTAGCGTCCGTTGCGGAAAGGCAGGTCCTAGACTAACAGTGTAAGCGTCTTCTGGCCTATTTCTATGAGAAACTAGTAAGGGGGATGAATCTGGGGTAATACAGTATGGCATTGGTGTGATGCTATTTTCTACCAGTCCCCGTGATACAGACCAGTGAAGTTATTCTTGCAGAATCTACGGAAACGAGGAATTATTTACCTCCTAGAATATGTCAGGAAACTTCAGGATATTACAAATATCAACTTGCATTCCCGTGAGCAGAAGGACTTCATTTCTTTTGGTTGAAGGGGAGGTGACACCCTTAACCGAACATCAATCAAAGACTCGAGAACTGTATGAAATAGTGGGCTGCGTGCAAGTGTAAAAGACTCTTGGTTTGGCAATTCCCAATTCTAAACCACCGTCCATTATCGATACGGATCACGAAATCGCTGCACTTGAAGCCATATTAGATTCAGGAGAGCTAGCAAGTTCTCCAAGAGAGCCTGTCGTGTAGTATCTTGAAACGCCAGCCGAGCACCTGGATCCACGAAAGAACAAATACAAAGACGTGATGAGTCCAGCGATTCCCTGCACGTTCTGGAATTTCACTGGACTAGAAGAAATCCGAATTGACACGGAATATCTGAAAGAGATGTGTGCTTACTTGAATGAAGAGCATGGGAATGAGGGATGATGAGTATGATGAGTATGAGTGAGGAGGGGTGGCTTGGAAGGGAGCCGGAAAAGGAGATATCGGTTTTGCTGGAGGGGCCGAAGGAATATTGTGCTAAGGAGGTTGGGAATATGTGAGGGTAAGAATAGCGGGTGAGCTCGAGATGAAGAAAGAAAGAGTATGGTCAAATCGAAAGCAAAATTGCCAGAGAATGTGCCATTTCCTGGTGGCGAAGTAGAATTCTCAAATTACAACTTTATTACTTGCAGATTTCAGACTAGGTTTTATGTAGTTTACATACCTGATGCCAGGAGGAATATTACCTACGTGATCCCAAATCCATCTGAAGCCGTCGATGTCAGCAAGACAATGTCAAAAATTTACTCAAGCCCATGATTCTCGAAATTCAAGAAGGTCTCTTTGCCCGTATAGCTCTCCTGCGACTGTCAAAATCATATCCACAGTTGCTTTAGTGTTCCACTTGGCGGAGTCGTGGGCTTGCTCCGATTCTCCTTGCGTGGTGGTCTCGTTCTTGGTGCTGCCCAGATCATTTAAGATCCGTGCCTTTACAGCGGCAAGTTCCTTTGCAGCGATCGCCTCGTCTGTCTCGCTGTTCTCGGTGCTAGCGTTGGGGTTGTAGAGGGTGCCTGGAATATTAGCGCTTGCAATGTTTTTCTTTTCAGACGGGGAGTCGTTGGCGGCAGCAACGTCTACTTTTGAAGGACTGGTAGGAGCTGTAGGCGATGTAACAGTGTCCAAAGATGCTTTCGGACTTCCAAGAGCCTTGACAGGGGATTCAGAAAAGCTCGCTTCCAAGACCTCAGAGTTGATGGAAACATCCATCTCGTCCCCTTCAAGAGCGATTTCATCACCATTGACAACGTCCGAAATCTCGGGTTCCTCGGAGCCCGCACCGAGCCCTGCTTCTAATTCATCCATACCCTCATTCAACTCGGTATCTCCCGCCAATCCCATGCCTACCAAGGCAGCTTTCTTACCCAGTTCTCTGATGGTGGCAATCTCTTCGCTGGTGAGCTCTCCCCTATCTGGTAATTTAGCCAACAATGCCCAAGCCCAGCGACTGACGCCAACATGAACCTTCGCTCCTCGTTGCAGCAAAGTTCCTCCACTCAACATTTCAAGTAGTTTGAGTACAGTTGTTTTGTCCATAGCAGCAACTTGTGCTGGCAGAGGATCAATACTTCGCATTTTCCATCTCCACCACCGGTGGATAGCCATACTCATAGGCCCGACATGTATTGGGTGGTCGTCGCCAAGCTTATCAATCTCCGATTGGGGTGGAACTTGTTGTAATTGAACTCGCAAAGTTTCGAAACGAGATAGAATGGAGTCGAAATAGGCAACGTTCTTGTCGTGGTTCGAATCATCCTTCTCAGCCAGCTGTTCCTCCGCTACGGCCGCATAGTAGGCGCCATCACCATAAGTCCCTCTACAGTCTCCAACGCCATTCTCGTAGATTGCTCGGGAATCATCGTCTTTTGAAGCTGGTGCGACAAGGAGATTGGGGATACTGCTGGCTTCTTGCCTATCGAAAAACCGTCAGCATTTTTCTGAACTTTGAAACGGTTTTAGTGATGGTTATATATAATGTGGCGGGCGCGAGACTAACCTTACTGCCCTCAAGTAGCTCAGAGCATCAGTATCTTCATCGTAGTTCAGACTATCTTCATCATCGTCTCGTGTATCGTCGTCCAGGCCAGGCAGCGCACTTCTCTGGCCATACGTGAGGTCAACACGTGGAGCAACGTCCCCTGAAGTTCGTTTGTTGCTGTAGAGAGGCTTGGTAGAATCCGGATCGTACTTTCTTTTAGTTGCGGATGACATCACGAGCAGGTCCAGGTGTTTCCGGCGGAAGGAAGTTGCAATTGACTGGCTTCCAATTGACTGAAGCTCGCAGCAGCCTTGGGAACTTTTTGAACTTTTGGAGCACGCGCCTCCAAGCGCTCAGTCCACACTTTTCCCCAGACTACGGTAACCCCGGTCGGAGATAACGTCGGCTTCTCGCAGGCGAACGCAGGAGAATGATAATGATTCAAACCCATCGACGCCTCACAAGAAAAATCTTGAACTCTTTTTATTTCTATTTGTGTATGAATTTTTGACCATAAGCCGTCTACCCTTTCTCGCGAAGAAACGAAAATCTGGGCGAAGTAGAGCGCTGTTTTGATTCTCTACCGCCACTTTTTGTTCCTTTTCGGCGGCAAATAGTAACGACTGCTTGTGGTCAACAACATCTCTGCTACTGCAAGACGCCTCCGTAACCACCATGCCTATCTTCTTGTGCGATCAAAATCTAGTCATGATTTCGCCTTGAATACTCGATCGCCACTCGGCATATTATATTCCCAACGTCTCAGTACGGGCTTTCTCTGCTCCCGTTCTACCCCGCCACCAACGCCATCCGACAACACCATGGCCCTAGACGCGCAAAGTAACTGGAACGTGGAGATGTCGCAACCCCGAAAAGTCTTGCAAAGAGATACTCAGATTAATGGCCAATTGAACGGGAATTCGACGTCCTCCCCATCTCTTGTCGAGGCTCTCGAGAGCTGCCACGTCGAATCCTTTCACGAAGTACTTCTTCCCTCCGAGATCATTACGCAGATTTTGCAATTTCTGCCTCCTCGACCGAGCACGCAGCAAACACTATGGGCGTGCACATTGGTATCTCGGACTTGGTACGGCGCAAGCATCGCTCTCCTTTACGAAAAACCACATTTGGACGGGGCTGGGTTCAGTAACTTTGTGTCAACAATCTGCCCATCGAAAAATGCCCATATACGCCAATCCTCTCTCTCGATCCTTGTCAAAACGCTCGATATGTCTTCTCTGGTCCACAACAGCTCACGGAGCTTGACCGCAAGATTGCTGGGCCGATTGAAGGGGAACATCGAGGAGTTCGTTGCGCCCCAGGCGAGCTTTGGCATAAACAGCTTTGCAGCATTAAGTAAATGCACAAAGTTGAAATTGTTGAACTTGAGCTTGATTTCTGCCTCAATCTCCAATCGTCTTTTATTTCAGACGCTCAAGTCATTACAGGAATTGGAAACCCTATTCTTCCCTCGGAGCTCAGGTAGCGACCGCGATTGTCAAGAGCCGACTCCTTACGCCTGGCCTCCGAAATTGCGAGCTCTACATCTTGCGGGAGGAGTTGATTCGAAATTCATAACAGACCATTTGAAAAATGTCCCGGAATGCCTGGAGAAACTGAGTATTCAGCACTGCTCTCAGGTACATGCATACTCTTTGTCTCCTGCTCTCAAGATCATTGGCGCAAGGCTCCAACAATTAACAATAAGATACCCAATGCCTCGGCTTGGACTTGGTGATTTGGATGAGCTGCTTCTTTCGTGCCCAAATTTGGTCGCTTTACGAGTATCGGCAGATTACATTACGGGCGAGTTGATAACGCTCGCTGTGAAGCATCCTTTGCGCATTTTGGATATAGAGTCTTCTCCGTCTTACATGCCGGAGCAGTCGCTTCGTCCTGGCATACTTTATGAAGCGGTTGAAGATGAGTGCCTACCAGACCTTAGATGCGTCCATGTGAGCACAAGACTTGGGTGGATAGAGAACTCCGCCTCTAGACAACTGCTCAGGGACCTGGTTGAGGCTATGGAAGATCACGATTCTGAAAATCCTCTGGGCATTAAAACCGGGTTTTGGCAAGGCGATGATTGATAGCACTACAATGAACCACTTTCTCTTCGACATTCCCTCGTGAATATATCTTGCGTGGATATTGGTAGCAGTCTCCCAACTATCTTCTCCAGGAGCAGATTCCTTCTTTTTTCTCCCTCGGTGCATTGTGCTGCTTCAAATTTTCAAGGTGGTGTAGTTTTTTAAGGTTACTCTGCTTACCGCTGGTGTTTGTCTCGGGAAGCTGTTGTATTTGAATTACATTATCCGTGCAACATTTATTTCACGAACGGCATTATTTGCAGTACCATATCTCCCACATCCTCAAGTAAAATTATCAATTAAATCTCGTCGGTCTTGTGATGAGAGTGCCCCCAGAGCGTCTACAAACTCGCATACTTAGTTCGCTCCTTCCCTCTTTACAATATTCGTTGCCTTCCGGTATTTCCTTCCACCACTTGTCTTGGCAGGCGATTTAATGCTCGACAGTCCACTTCAACAAGCAAGCGGACAAACTTTCGAACCCAAGACTTCTCGTGCTTCAGTTGGCCTGCTCTTTCACTTTGTCGGTAACGGAAAACGGGATAACCTGGAAGCATTCATCTCTCTGCTCGGAACCTTTTGACTACTACAGCACTTAGGATCCATTCACTCTCGAGATTCCGAGTTTGAGTTTGGTTTATTAAAGGTGAGGCTGAATTCCCTATTCGAAGACTCGAATTGCTGCCCTGGGTGCAGGTGCATTTTTTGCATTGACCATGTGACTGCAACCCCTTTTCACTGCGATTTTCGAGCATTTCCTTGAAGTATCTCTTGACTAACTGCCAAAATAGTTCATCAAAACCTAAGAGGAAGACCTTCGTTCGCCCATCTCAGAGTTATTCATTCAATTACTTCATCTCTCTGAAACATGGCTACCCTCACACCAAAGAAGACAGGCCATGATTGCGAGGGTCCAAGCCCTAAAGAGGAAGCTCCACAAAACATCGCTATCGTATCCCTATTCACTCCACCACCATCAACTTCGAAATCAACGGCCAAGACGCAGAAGCAAGTCAATTTTATCGATTTGACATCCGATGGAAGTGATGGGACAAGTCCCCCAATCGGCTCTGCGAATTATGTTCAGAATCTAAAGTCTCGCTTTCGTCTCTTAGCATGCGGCTCAGAGAATACTGCACTTCAAGCTTCAACTGTCGTCGGTACCGGTACTAGCGAGGAAGACTCTATGCAAAGACCTGAATCGTCTTCTATTCAACCTTTGGCCAGTAAAAAAACAGATCTTCAGCCCCACCAATCTCATCCTCTAGCATCATACTGCGCCAAGGATATTACATCCAGAGCTCCAACAATATCTAACAGAAGCAAAGACGACTCTAGGCCAATTCTCATACCCGATTCTTCAGAGTCGTCTTCAATCGAAGAGCGGAACACAGGGGGTAATCCAAAGAAGAAAAAGCCAAAATCTTTACCACAAATCCTAACTCCCCGAGAGCGAAAGCGTATCATCCTCTCCCCAGATTGCCCAAAAAACCTCATCAAAAAACTTCGCAAATGGTGGCTTACCATCACTTACCTCCTCGACCCATTCCTCGACGACGACGAATGTTGGTTCCACCCCTCTCCTCCACTACCTCGCCTCACATCCTCCGGTCTCCTTCTCCCCAGAAGAACCATCACGAAACGCTTCTCATTTCCCGATCCTCACGATCCAACAGTTAAACACGAAATTTCCATTCCTTATGGTGTTGCGCTGCATATCCTATATCACAGGTTTACACTACAGCAGAAAGATGGATATATCAATCATGGTTGGGAAGCTAGTCATCTTTGCGGGAATTGGACGTGTATGAATCCGAGGCATGTTACGGTGGAAGCTAGAGCGGTAAATGTGAGTCGGAATTCGTGTTTTAGTCATCGGCAGGGGTGTGGGCATCAGCCGGAGTGTATGAAGGAGAGGAAGGTTTTACTTGGGAGTGATGGGAGGGTTGTTAGGCTTGGGGAGAGGGCGTTTGTGAGAAGGAATGAGGGGTGGGATGGGTGGTATGCTGTGGGGTTGGATGGGAATGATGAGGGGGGTGTTGGGTTTGGAGAGGTGAATGATGGTGCGTTTGATCAAGTGGGCGAGGGGGAGAATGAGAGCGACGATGATGGTTACTCTTCACCCACGCCTGTCTCTAGGAAGAGAAAACTTGCTGAGATTGAAGTCATCGTCATCGATTGAGTCCTCGCCAGCTTCGTTCGCATTTTTGGCATATGGGTTTCAAGAGCATTTTCTATTTCGACATATCGGCGCACCATATCGATGATTTCACGAGTACCTGATCTAAAGGACTTCTAATAGGCGTCGTGGGGTTTACTGGATGGCTGGGAAATGATTCTTATTTGAAATAGGAATTAATTTCACAAGGTGAGGTTTTTCGACAGAGGAATTTAAGCAAAGTAGTGCGTTCTTTTCATTTCGGCTTCCATTGCTTGAGAATTCTGCTGGCGGTGGAGCGAGTGTTTTCAGACCTCTGCGTGAGAAGTCGTCAGGTTTGGAAGTAGATTATGATCGCCCCTGATGGCAGAGCGAGTACCGGTATGCACATGTGATTAGGTGTCGGGTGAGAATGCGGCTGAAGATCGAATAGGAAGCTGTGAAGCTTGTCATGTCTTCCGTAAAATCGGCGATTGGCTCGCTTGGAGTCAATATTTACGAGAACGCGGGGTCAGCTTCTATTATATAAATGAAGCTGTACCTGACATGACCTCATCTTTCCCCTGATTACAGCTACAGCTCTTCCCAGGACCTTCAAGATGCGCATTTATATACCATCTCTGTTAATCTTCGCAACCCAATGTCTCGCCTCACAATGCAAAGTCATACCCTCCTCCGCCTCCTGGCCAAGCTCAACCGACTGGTCTTCCCTCAACTCCAGCATCTCCGGTACACTCCTCCGAACTCTCCCTGTCGCCTCATCGTGTTGGCCTGGCAATCCATTTAATTCTCAAGTCGACTGCGCTACCGTACAAGCTGGTTGGACAGATACCGATTTTCATAGATTGTTACCGGAATCTGTCGATTTTCCGGCTTTTACTAATAATTCGTGTATTCCGCCTGGCTCGACGGGGTATTCGGTGGCGCAAGGGTGTACTTTGAGGGGGTTGCCGCAGTATATTGTTAATGCTAGTGATTCGGGGCATGTGGCTACCGCTTTGAAGTGGGCGGCGGATAGGGGGGTTAGGGTTATTGTTAAGGGGACGGGACATGATTTGTGTGGGAGGTAAGTCTTCTCACAAATGTCAGGCTGCGGATACTTTTTAATGAGAGTAGATCATCCGGAGCGAACTCTTTGTCTATATGGACTCATAATCTTCGGCAAATTGAGTTTCATCAACAATGGTCGCCAGACAACTGTACTGATAGGGAGAGTTGGTCGGCAGCTACGATAGGGCCTGGCTGGACTTGGGGTGAAGTTTATCAGTATGCAGATGCAGTTGGAAAAGCTGTCGTTGGTGGTGGAACTGCATCTGTGGGCATCGGAGGACATACCGGTGCAGGTGGTCACGGCCCCCTGAGTTTTGCTAAGGGGCTCGCTTCGGATCAGATTCTCCAAGTCACTGTAGCGACAACGCAGGGGAGGGTTTATGTTGCTAATGATTATCAGAATACAGATCTGTTCTGGGCTATTCGTGGGGTAAATG
The DNA here is from genome assembly GCA_003988905.1 of Hymenotorrendiella dingleyae. Lineage (NCBI taxonomy): Eukaryota > Fungi > Ascomycota > Leotiomycetes > Helotiales > Helotiaceae > Hymenotorrendiella > Hymenotorrendiella dingleyae. The sequence goes on from QYAP01000148.1 coordinate 9,950, forward strand.
TCTCTCCCTTCTCCCGTTCTCAGTTATCCTAATGTACTAAAGGTCAATAGGGTGGTCCCGGAGTTTATGGCGTTGTGACCGAATATGTAATTCGCACTTATCCAACACCAACCGCGGTTTTCAGCACTATCCAAATTCAGGCGGCAGCCAATACAACAGAATCAATCGCAGCTGCTTGGAGTGCTGTTTCACTCATTGCAAGTAGCTTGCCAGGTTGGATGGACCAAGGTGTATCAGGCTTTGTTTACTTATTGACCGGATACCTACTCGCGGAGTTCGATCCCACCGCCACTCCTCTTCCTGCCATCGGCCCAGTCGTCTTGTATCGCCTAAACGCATTCAATCTCACCGCTACCGAAGTGAACTCTACAGTCCTCCCTGTACTCAACCTCCTCCAACAAGAATTCGGCACACTTCTCACCATAACCTACACCCCACCAGTAGAATACCCAACCTTCTACTCCTGGTTCAACGCCACCGCCCACTACACCACAATGTCAGTAGCCTACTACGGCGTCTCCACCTCCCGCCTCCTCTCCAAAACCACCATCCAATCCCTCTCAAACCGCACCCAGGTAATCCAAGACCTAATGACCTCCTTCGACCCCACAATCGGCAGCGTCCTAGTCCTCACCATGGTCGCCGGTCCCGGCCCCGCCTCCGTTCCTCCTATCCGTCGCGGGGCCCTCTTACCAGCATGGCGAGAATCATACATTCATGCCGTAGCAAGCACGTATTTTGTCGATAGTACTCTACCTCCTGAACAAGCGTTCGCGGAGGCTGGAGCGTGGTTGAATAATAATACGGAGTTGAGGTGGGAGGCGCTGCAGCCCGGGGCTGGGGCTTATGTGCATGAGGCGAATCAGTTTTTGCCGAGTTGGAAGGAGACGTTTTGGGGGAGGAATTATGAGGGGTTGAGGGGGGTGAAGAGGAGGTATGATCCGAAGGAGGCGCTGTATGTTGCGCAGGGGGTGGGGAGTGATGAGTGGACGTATGATTTGGATTCGGGGGAGCTTTGTAGGGTTTGAGTGTTATGGTATCAGTAATTTGGCCATTGTTGGCGACAAAAACTCTGAATTCGGTTACCGTTTTAGAGCCCCCCCCCCTAACCCTTTTTTCAAATCGATTCTCCGTTATATCCTGGCACAATGAGATTCATAATGGGAGAGGCCTTGAAAACGGGAGAGATTCGTTCACGGATAACGTTCTCTTATTTTGACCTCAATTCTCTGTCGAGGCCTGGCACAATCAGGTCAAAAACGAAAGAGGGGTGGCTCTAGACCAATTAATACGGTATGTAATTACATTATGCATCCCAAGCCATCGTATCATTCCCAAATCACGAAATTGTCCCTGTCCTAATTTTCTCACTCATCAACACGTCACCCGCACTCTCCGGCGGCGGCCTATCAGCCGCAATACTCTCCCTCCACTCCAAATCCGTCGTCACAGTAATATGCATACTCTGCCTCATCTCAATCCCCTCCTCTTCCTTCATACTCGGCGTCTCATTCCTCATCGAAACCCTCGAAAAAGCCTCCGTCCTCGGCGTATATCGATCATCATCCCTCAAATGCAGTATCGAAATCTGACTAGCCCCAAAATTCAGCTTCAGATTTAACATATTGCTTGGTTTGCTGGAGCGTCTTCCCATGTCTTGGCCGTGCGCCGATGGCAAGTTGGGTGATTCGACGAGGGAATGGGATCCGGAGCCGTAATCGTAGTCGTAGGGGAAGAAATGTGTCCAGAGAGGACGTAGGGAGGGGATGCAGGCGCAGCATATGGCCGTGTAGCATTCTATGATGGACCAGATGCAGAAACCTTCCATGTCCCATGTGAGATCGGGAAGTTCCATCTTGATAACGACGAAGAAACGGTAAGTTGATATAACACAAACCCTATACATAATGATCAGTTACCACTGTCAATTCTGTAGGACATCGTGCTACTTACCCGCCTCCAAAAAGCATAAATATAAAGATTTGCATTTTGCGTTTCTTGTGCATTTTCAAACTCCATGCGAAAGGCATTGGAGCCATGAGAATGAGGAAGTCGGTCGCGACATTGGGCGCGCCAGTTGATCTACAAAATTAGTATTGTCACTTTGAGACAAATATTTCAGGGGTATGGACTCACTTCATGATGACAGATGTATCAATACAGCTCCCCCGACCGGTAAAGTCCCAAACTTTATGAAGCGGTACGCATGAAAGCAAGACGACAATAAGCTATGGCGCGTCACATCAGCCTCGACTCCCCTATGTTCAAGAATAAATTGACATACCGCAGACACAAACCACATCAAACACAATATCACAATACACCAAAACACAATCTACATCCCAAAATCAGCTTTCACCGTCTCCAATTCGCCCTGTCGAAAATTCAACGTACCCGGAAGCTCTTCCTGGCTTCAAAAATGCGCCAATAAAATGACAAGATGGATAGCTTCGCTAATAATAAAACGAGAGCGTATATTATTTCTCCGGGGATGGCCGGCTTGACGATGACGTGGAGTGCAGATGGTTCGGTGACTAGGACGTAAACTAGGTGTCTGCCGATGCCATGTTTGGCCACTGTGGAGGATCAGATTGAGCTTTTGGGTAGTGATTTCGTGGAATAGAACTGACGGAAAATCAAGATTGCGCCGAGAGGGATGCTTGTTATCTGGTTGGTAAGTTAGCACGAGTGGCCTAGTCAAAGGTGTGATGAAGTGTTGTGAGTGTGCTAATGTCTGCCCCATGAGCAGCTACCTAGGTACACCAGAGAAATTCACAAAAGCGCCAATCTTGGGCAGAAAGCAATTTAGAATCGGAAACTTGACATACATGTGAAGCAATAATAAGATAATCATCGAACCAAAGCGGCGTCCTATTCAACCGTCTACCCAGGAGTCTCAAAAACAAGAAAATACTCGCTAGCCCAAAACCTGCTGCAGTAGCGATAATGATATTGATCGTATGGTCATCATACAAACCGGGAACCTGAGACTCGTAACCTTTCAAGATTTCATCTTCGGCCTCGGAAGGCATCGTATGATAGGTATAATTAGATGTAAAGACAGTAAAGAAGTTGAAACCTAAAAGTCCAGCCTACAGGCTAGTTAAAACTTTTGTTGGAGGGCGACTGCTTATCTTGTATGGACAGCTCTCAGATGCCGAAGTCCACCTCCAATACGACTCGACAGAAACATATTCCATAAATGTGTTGAGGAAGTCTCACTATAGCGCGGAGTATTCGGATACTGAGCTTCGGGAATTGTATTTCACGAGATCGACGCGGGATTCTGGAGTTGAATGACACGAAAACTGTTCAGATCTCCATCTTTCTAGTTAGTCTTATTGTTCCAGAACTCGTCACCCACCGTAACTCCACGTTGATGGCCGTGCTTGAGAGAAAGTGGAGTCTATCAAATCCACAGTTGACAACCCTATCCCCAGCTTGGGGTGGCTCGGACTCTCCAGACACAGCAGATGGATGATCTTAATTTATTGATGTGCTTCTGAGGGCCTTTTCGATCAAATTCGGATTTAAGTTATCAGAATGCGCCGATTTTTTGCGCCGCGGGTAGGTTGACGACTCGAGGATACCTTCAGGCTTTCCTTTTTGAGTGAACATAATTTCTCCTTTTGTGTCTCTATTTCCTGTTACTTAGCTCTAGGAATCTGTGACACTGTAACTGAAATGAAACAAGCATGAAATGGAAGAAAGCATCGAAGTGTGCGAAAGGCATTTTGATAAGTTCTCGTTCTTGTCCGTTCTTCTGAAGTAAAAAGTGGATACTCTAGATGATCGACAGACAGGCGGGGTGCCAAGATACCAGCAACCGTGTTTCGATGAGGTCCGAGGAGAATTGACCAGTTTTCGGAATAGTCCGGTGGGGTGAACTCGTAAAGCACGCATCGTGAACTCCGCTGTCCGCTTGATATTAAGATCCTACCGGTAGATGCTTGGATGATTGCGTAAAGAGCATGCTGTGATCTGAAGGTAAAGAAACTTCTACTTGACTCGTAAAATTTCAAAATTCTGGCCCCATTACTCGGAGTACCTCCCACTTTCTACCTTATTTGGGGGGTCAGGCGGAAGAAAGGAGTTGAAAAGAGGCCATCGACATCCACGATAATTACGAAATTTATTGTAGAGAACAATTGAGAGACATTTTCTTATAATGATAACATTATCTCGCTTTTCTTTACCAGAATACATATTCTTCAATGCCCCAATTTTCATCGAGCCTTTAATCTACGCGCCCTACTATCTGGTGGTGGAAACGCTACAAATGACTTAAGCTTGTCTACGCTCAGACAACTCCTTGGTTTGTTGCATTTCGCGCCACGCCGCCTCAACCACTCACGGTCTTCCTCGCTTAGCGAGCTCGCCCCCTTCATTTCATCAGACTTCTTCCTGTTACCTCCATTGCTTTCTTTCCTTCGACTATACCAATCGAGTTATTAGATCGAAACACGCGACAAAGCAGGACTTCTTAGGTGTTACTCGCCGGTATTGAATTTCTCCAGTGTTAAAGCCGGTTTTCTGCCAACGAAAACGAAAGCGGAGTTGGGGTCTACAACACTACGAGGAGCATCATTGTAACTCTTATTTGCCGGGCTTAATATTGATCTACATTAAACACTAGAGATATAGGAATAATTAGTCTATGCCTACACTATGAACTACAAGACAGTCCAACAGCTACATATAATCCCAACGCAGATGCATTCCCTTGAATCACGTGACTGGCCCCCTTAGTGGGGAAGGGTTGTTGCTCGGCTACATTTGTCTTAAGAGTATGCAGGCTGGAAGTAAATGTAACTGCTAGAGAATTTAGCAACGACGTCCAATCGTCTTCTTATGATGTCCCTAGACCAAAATTTCAAAGCAAATGGTGGGGTTTGTAATCCGTAAGAAAAGTGTGGTGACCTCCAAGACGTTTCTTTCAAATTTCTGTCTACTTCAGCTGTGCCTTCGTATGGGCTGGACTCTTCGTGTCTTAATTCCTCTCGATGCTCAATGTCAATCTTGAAATTGACCGACATTTCAAGCTTGTCTGCTGAAGCAAGTGACCAGAGGGTGATGGACTTTTCAGCGAGCTTCTCGAGATCAACCTTCATTTGTTCCCGGCGAGAATGATGACACAATGGTAAGGAGTAATCCATGATATAGTTGGCTACCTCAATCGTTGAGATGCCAGTCTTGTGTGCATACCAAGATGTGCTCAAGCCACTGTTGACTACTTCGTAAAGTTCTAAATGCACTAGCCTTTCGGGGGCTTCGCGTGGTTGTCAAGTTGCGTCTCATATATTCAAGCATCTCAAATAATCCATTTTTAAGACTTGGGCGGTCTTAGGTTTTAATATGACAGGCCCTATTCTTCATCTAAACAAAGAATACAAAAAAATGACATGACAAAGTATCGTCCCATTCTCACTCACCCACAAAAAGGATAGCAAAAAATAATAATCCCCTCTCCCCAGAAAGCATAACATAGCCCCAACCCCTACCTCTCAGAAAACCCAAAATCCTCCCTCTAATAGAAGAAGAGAACATAAACCCATCCCGCTAGCGAAAATATTTCAACGACCGAAAAAGTCTGATACGTCATCCATACTATCCTCGCTACTGGGATATTTTTCGTCTGGCTTGTGTCCACGACAGTATGCACCATAGATCGCCCACATCTTACACCTTCGCGAAACCTTCTTGCTCTTTTTTACCATTGCACAACATTTCCTTCTAGGTCCTGCGGCTTCGTACTTTCCGCGAATACGGGGGCGGGGGATATTTCGTGGTCCGCCATGTTGCCAGCACAAGTTTCCGGAGCCGGCCATCTTTTGGCATCGCTTGCTTGTGGTTGCGGCGATTGCGGTGCATTGTGTTGGGATGGTGTTAGGCTTGGGCTTCTCGTCTTCTTCCTTTTTTGCCGCCTTTTCTTGGCTCTTTGTGCGTTTGGGTGGCATTTTTAGGAGTATTTGATGGTATATCGGTTGGGTGAAGAGATAGGAGGGAATTATGTAGACGTCCTAGCTCTTTGATCCTTTCCTTGTGGAACTCTTTCAACATTGGAATGCTTTTACATATACCGCATGTGGTAGCTTGTGGCGCTTGTAGGTAAAGGAGCGATTGTTCTAAGCTAGAAAAGAATTCAATGAAAGAACATACACCAATTATTAGTCCCCCAAAAAGGGACTAGATCCATCAATTAAACCAAGGTTTCACTATTGGGGCCAACCATATTCGCGGCTGTAAATGGTTTCCACATAAATTTTGCGAAGGCGGTTTTGATGACACTTTGTGTCCAAGCGATCCCACACTCAGAAATAGGGGATTTTCCCTAGTGGGTTTGTGAAGTCGAAGGTCGCAAACTCACGCATATATTCGGTATTCTACTATTGTGGTCAGTACAGGCTTGAGATTTGATAAGAAGGTCATCCATACCGCCTCGGCCCAAAAATATTCAGAGCCAATCGCTACGATAGACTTCAAGATCTCATTGAATTCGGACTTCACATTTACAGCGTCAGCTTCTCTTAGGAGAAGTTGAAGGCAGCCAATCTTGAAATGAAACTATGTGCAGAAGTACAATTCAAAGGGCAGAGCAGACATAATAGAACTCAGGTGAACGATTTCCCAAATCAATCTCATCCTCAAGCGTTTTCTTTTTAATCTTCAGCAAATCTCTTTCCTCCTCGGAGGACTCCGAAGCTTCATGCTCGTGTTTCAGTCGACTGAGCCCTACTGATAGTCGAGCCTCGAGAATGGCGGCTCTGTTTTTCAACTCCACAACCTCAGAATCTCATGTGTACCCCTCAACAGTCTGCTGGCCTACCAAACTCTCGTAATCTTGCTCCATCTGCACGCCACGAACAGCCACGAATTTGGAGCTTTTGGCGCTTACCATTAGTTCTTTCGTCTTTCCATCGCCTAACAGCTCCAACTCCTGAATTATCTTCCTCAAGCATGGTGCTGCTTCGATCTCCTCCAAAACTTTGCTGGGGAGCTTTCCAAAAGTTCTCGCTGATTCTTCAGACTCGGCCACGATTCGGACATTATCTCGAGCTGTAACAGTCGGTCGGATGCTTGCTGCTGGCTCTACTGCCGGGTGATTGTCTTCGATTTCGCTTGAACAACATGGAATAGTTTCTTGCTGTTCTTCGCCATCGATGGTGGAATCTCCGCAGCTTTCTTCTTCAATGTCGTCACTCCCAGCATTATTTACCCAGAAATGTGTCTTTATGGCCTCGTCCATCGCCATCTCTTCCCTGCCGCCGTTATGAGAACATTCGGTGTAGTGCCAAAACGTTAGCCAGAAATTCACATAGACAGAATCCCGCATTCCAGGACGATGACAGCACAAACTCACCTATCTATATAAGCTGCGATGGGTGCGTAAAGTAGTAAGATTACTTGGGGTTCGTTGAGTGACCGAGCTGGCTCTGGGTTGGTACGGAAAAGCTTTCACTTTCTCAGAAGGCAGATGCTGTACAGAGCTCAAGCTGAAAGAAATGAGGTCCTCCTAGAGCCGAAACTTACTCCAATCTCTATGCGGAAATAACGACCCCTGAATAATATAGCCGGGGGCTCGACGGGCCTTTGAAAAGCAACAAGTGCAGTTCCGTGTAACTCAGAATGACCCCTGGCCCGATGCGTACGATGTTGCCTACCAATAAAAAGAAAACTCAGAATTCGATATCTGACAGAATAACGCGCCTGCAAGCATGAGCAGCCATCCGGCACGAAAATTCACGAGGAAATATGGTAGTCACGGCCCGTGAATTGCCAACTTTCTCCATGCGCACGAGAATGACACGGGATCATGAAATTCAATTTCCGCACACATTTTATTGGAAAACGCGGTAAGCGCGTCTTTCTGCCCTGACTATTTGTCCTGGGGGCAAAGTATAGATAGACTGAGTAGACACCGCATTGCACACTCTTGTTCTTTCCACTGATCAAAATCAAAACCTGGTACTGTTATTGCCTGAGGAAGCCTTGAAATCGAAAATGCATGATGAAAGCCGCTTCAAGCCCCTTATTTATCCACTCTCTCATACTACAAGCTATGCGAGAAAACCTCCATCGCAATCATGGCATTGTATTCATTTACTTGTGTTGCGGTGCCCGCGTTCTCGTCTGGTTTCTTTTCCGTCTGTTTTGACAGAATATCCATTTCCTTCTGGAGTGTATGAATCTTCCGCTCAAGTGCTTGTTTATTTGCTTCCTCGGATTCTTTGAGTACCCAACTCGGAGAGTTGAGAAATCCTGAGCCGGGATGGATTAAGATGTCGACATTTTCTCCAGCCTGATCGGACCCGTCGATAGCGGTATTGTAAGAAACATCCGTGATGCGAGGGAAAGTTGTTATTATATATAGTTCCTCTGCGTCTACAGAGGGATCCAGTGATTTTAATCTCCATTCTTCTCGATGGCTTATATCGAGGTCGAATTTCATGGAGATTTCGTATTTTTCGGCTAGTGCAAGTGACCAAAGGGTGCTAGCTGATTCAACAAGCTTACAGAGATCCGCCTCAAGTTTATAGTAAGCAACCTCACTTAGCGGCATGAGCTTTGTCATAATTGTGTCGGCGATCATAGCGGTATGAGGTGCTTTCATTCCAAGGACTGCCAGAGTCCGAAATAAACATGCCTGTCGGTAGCTCTTGGTTGCCAAGGCGAGTCGGATTTCTTCAAGATCGTCAGATAGACTCCCGCCATACCGTCGGATATCAAAGTGGGTCGCAAATGGCTGCCACACAAGCTCCCTGAGAACGTCCTTGATAACACATTGTGCGAAACCCAATCGGGCTCTTAGAGATTCCTCCGTATCAGATATGGGCATTGCTACGAAGGTTCCTTCCATGTCAGCTGCTCGCGCAACTTTAAGCATATCGTCAATTTTCTGCCATTTTAATCAGTACATTGTTGAAATTCGCTGGGGATTATGCCTACAGCTTCGTAAAATTCGGAATAATATCTTTCGCTTATCGAAACGATAGAATCAAAAATCTCTTCAAATTTGGCCTTGCTGTATCATGAATTAGCATCTTCGAATGAACCCAGGTTGAAGGCAATCGATCACTCCTCTGCCAAACTCGATTTGGAATGGGTAAACGCACTAAAACTCAGGCGATCGATTTTCGAGCTTCAAACCAAAGTCCTCCTCCAGCTTGTTCAATTTCGAGTTCAACGAATCTCTCTCATGCTGCAGGGATTTATTTTCTTGACGCACTTGAAGCAATTCTGGATTATAATACTCTGCTATTCGACTCTGAAGCGCGAGGTTTGCCCTTCTCATGTTCTCAACGACTAAGTCGTGTGCAGAATCACCGCCACCAAGCGTCTGCGGACCAGCCGGCTTCTCGTTAGCTCGTACCTCCATTAATTCACGGATCGCGTATTTCTGTTGATGAATTTTGGCATCCTTCTCTTTGCAAGCGGACTCCAACTCCCGGACTTTGTTGCTCAAACTCCTGCTGATTTCTAGATCTCTGTCACGCTGGTCACTGAGAGACTTCAGGTGCTTTGACGCGGTCACTGCCTGGTTCATGAGCAGGGTAAAGTCAGCGACCGGCAAAGTAAACGGATCTGGTGGATGTTCCTCGCTGGTCGGTGCTGTCGTGATTGTAGTATCGCCATCTTGAATATCAATCGAGCTACCTGGGGTGGGCTCTTGGCACTCGCTGTCCTCGCTGGTAGTCTCTCCAAAGAGTCCAAAATTTGGAGAGAAGAGTCCAAAACCCTGGTCTTCGATAATATCGTACTCGGTCTCGGCCGAGATGTTCATGTTTGCCATAGTGAAGCCGATGTCCTACGGATGTATGTTCAGATGTCAGTCAAACGTTCAGGTTCTCAGCGGTGAGAGCATAAGACTAACCAAGAGAACTCCTTGAAGCCTTTGCAACTACGAGCAAAATTCGATTTACCGACGGATGATATTTGAGATATGTCGGGTCACAATGCCAAATCGCTGTATTGTTGGATGAATGCTCCTAATTCCTTTCAACGGAAATTGTGCAACCTTCAACCTTTCCCATGGAAGAGTAGGAAATGGATGAAGCTCGCCAAAAGCCCTGGGGGAAGTGAGGGGAAGGGGGTAGACAATGCGGAAGTGGTACTGTCAAATCTATTGGCTGGTACTGTCCAAGAAAGTCAACCCCGCACTAATGCATGCGAACCTCGATGCTAGGGTCGAAACCCTATCAAATAAAGCAAGCCTCTCATAAGTCGATATCTGATAAAATATTGCCTTCCAGCACATACCCGTCAGTCACGATACAAATGAGCATGTGCATATTGACGAATCCTGATTTCGAGCCTTGAAGTCGGACCGCCATCGATACCTGCAAGGCGCGATTTTAAATCCGTTTGCACTTTCTGTCTTTCACCAAATCAGAGAACCTAGAAGACATCGTGCGGGGATGCAGAAACGCGGTGTGTTGAAGCACGGCGAGGTTACACAGCAGCACGGCTACCGGTATTTTGCGTCGAGTAGGTACCTAGGTAGTGATGCCTAGAAAAAGGAATTTGGGAAAACGGTGATCCTAGCCGAGCGTGTTTTCCAAGATCTGGCTGCCTGTGGCGTCAATGGGGGCTTGCATGCCGAGGTGAGGTTGTTCCTTGAAAAGGAAGACTTGCAGAGAGCAAACATCTCGAAGGCAGGCTCTTGACATTCTTTGGCTTGTGGTGGCAGGGATTTCCTTGGTACCGTAGTCAATCTTGTCTCGGAATCCATGTTCATTGGACGACGAAAATTTCATGATCCTTTCTATTGAAAATCGAGACGGACGGCGAGAGACGAGGTCAAATTGCCTGCAAGTTCACGGCATCGGAGGCACTACCTCCAAGCTACGCGAAAACCCAATGGTAAAGGCAACCAAACAATATCAACAACAGCATTAGAATTAGGTGTAGTATACCGTGGCAGCGTCTGCTCACTCCCAATCCTTCTAATCTCCAGTTTCAGAGTTTCCATGAATTTCGTCCATCACCGCAAACCTCGTAAAAATGCAATGCGAGGAAGACCAGTTCTTCCTCTCCGGTACTCCGACTCTTCTCATACCGATATAAGCGAGTGTAAATGTTCTATCCCCTGTCCCCAACTCCGAGAAATGCATTTCAATGCGCCGACCCATATTGCTCCAGTACATGACCCTCCGGTTCGAGATTATGATACAAGAAATCCACTGACAAGACTGTCGCCCGAGATCTGTGTAGATTGCGTTCCTAACGCATTTTTCAAGAAGCAGACCTCGTTGTTTTGTGGTGATGAGGAAGAGAATTCGACCCAGGTTGCTGCTACACACTGAGAGGTGCTCGCACAGGTGCTTAGGCAGTTGTTCCAAGATCCAACTGTTGTGTTCTTAATAATGATGTTGCCGCCGTTTGGTGGTAGGGAATCCGTGCCGCATAATTGCAGGAATGTTTTGACTGGTGTGGTTGTAGAAGTCCAATTCAGGTTGCCAATGGCTGGGCAGCCAGCTATATCGACTACAGTTTGTGTTTGTGTACAAGCCGGCGCGGCGCTTGTGGTAGATGTTGGAGTTGCGCTAGCAGGGCTGGATAAAAGTGGTATTAGACATTGCTCGGTTTCTCAACTATGTGTATGGAAAGCTAGGACTGGGGGGACTCACCAACTACTAGACTTTTCTTTGGCCACCAGCGCTCCCCCTATTCCTCCACCGATTCCTCCGCCTATTAAAAATGCGATGACAACAAGCCATACCGTTATGACCAATTTAACATCTCTCCTCCACCAGCTCCGTCTCTCGATTGGGGGTGCCGGTGATTTCGATATAGTATACGGCGATTGTGGCGACAGTGGAGATACCAACAGCGGAGAAGGATATCTTTTGGGTTCGGCATTAGGAGCTGGTGGAGGAACGTATATCTTCTGGGAAAGAGTCGCATTTCCTGGTCGATTCCTCTTCAGCGTCTCGCCGTATGTGACAAACCCCCCTCCATATTCCGGTTCAACAAACTGCGGCGCCTCGCTCGATTTTCGCGATACTATTGGAGGGTTGCCATTGTTGGGAGAAAGTAAATAAGACATTATATCCTCAGTGATAAGGAGCAGAAACTTGTCGTTTGTGCATCCATGGAGGGGACGATCAACTCGAAATCAGGAAATTCGAAGCAACAAAACAAGGAAACATAATTATTACCAAGATGTACTCCTGAGGAATGGGACGAGCAGCCTCATATCAAAAAGATTAATCCATGGCTGCAGTGCTGCACTAATGTAGTCGGATATGGTTTTCCAATACTGTAATCGCATCTCGCTTGAGGCGCAGTTGTCCCAATTCGATATTTACGCTGCATCTGGGCGAAGATCTTCGCCCTACAGTACACATTCGCAGTTTTCAACCACTCGCGGAGACTTCTCCTAGCGGGAGTTTTCTTTTCTGGCTGCTGTGCCGCATCGACACAGGTCTTCTTCTGGAAACAAAACCGTTGAAGCAACCGAGAAAGAAGGGGAGAGTTCCGGGGACCAAGATCGCGATGAAATCGCAACGGCAGTCAACTACCGCCTGCGAAAGAACAACACCAATGCCAACATCCCAGCCCAAACACCTGTTGGTTTCTAGCATCCTCATTGTTAAGCTTAAACTTCAAGATTCGCGATGTTGGCTCGGATGCCCAAAGGAGGCACAAGAGCACGAGAAGGAAACAAAAAAAGAGGCGGTCGGGGACGTGCTCAGCCTCCATCACGTGCCCGGGTTTGCATATTTTGCACAGCTTTTTCCATAATTAGATCTTCGTCATCACCAACCTCCTCCGCATACCACCTTTTGTCACAATTACCCCTCACCCTCCAATATTCTCGTTCACAAAGTGGTGGGTAGGAAAGATGCGAATAGAAGAGGCTGTGAAAGCTTAACTGTCATCTGCTACGACATTCTGCTTTGCACCTCTCCCAATTTGTCACGATGAGAATTCCCCAGTCAGCATTTTCATGTAGAGTTTGGTACACCGATCGGTTCCCCTATATGTCGCTTCATTAAGGGGATGCTCATTGTTCTGATAACGATTTCGGGATAGCTTCTTGCGCAAGTTCTCTTCCTACCGACATTATCCGGATGGCAGCAAGTGCTCCTCCTGTTGCTCCTGCCGCGTATTGCGAGAGTCGCACATAGGCCTAATCGCACAAGAGCTCCAAGTCCAGCTTTGGCGATCTCGAACCTGTTCTGTGTACCTAGGTACCTACTTCGTTACTTGCATTTTTCTCTTTCTTTTTGTAGCTGCCGAATTCTTTCTATCTCCAGATCTCGATCTCACCAAGGGGCTTTGTTTTGTTGGCTTCCATTTTGCTTCGCGAATAACCGTTTGGACAATCAGATTGCGTCGATATCCCCCCCCCCCCCTTTTTTTTTTTGGCTTACTGCCACGTTTTTGATAGACCTCTGGTGTCCCTAAATGGGATATCACCACAGATGGATGTTCCACTGCAGAACCAAGAGCTTCGGGCCGCGTCCACTATGCTGTGATCATACACTGCGAATATTGCCTTATTTCCCTGGCAGTCGGATTTTTCTATTTCTTTTGCTTCTACGAGCGGAGAAGTCCGCGCATTGAAATTGAGCTGGTGCACCAAGTTTACCACTCCCGTCTCCATGAGGCTCTCATATGCAGACTACAGTCAGAAACGCATGCACCAGCAGCACATTTCCTGGTGAGTTGACCGGATTAGCGACCGGTGTAATCGCGTTGTCCAAACTTGGGCAGACACACATTTCACAGATCGCAATTTATGTCTTCATCCGTATCTGGGGTCTAGGCTTCTGGGAGCAATTTGGGACGATCTCGAATGCTACCTTCTGAAGCGGGGTTCTTCAGCATGCCCTGCAGGTGCTCATGCAAGGCCGATCCTACGGGTCCCCCACAACTCATAGGGTTACGGTAATGGATGTATTGTTTCTACAAGTAGCCTGCCGTTGCTGAAACCGCAAAAGCTAGCTGCAAGCCGTATTCAGCAACGGTCAGAGCGCTGCCCCCAATGCTGTAGATGTAGCGGTTGAATTATCACCACTGGTCTGACAATTTGGAGTTCTCTCTTTTATCATCCGTGTCATTAATATTAAGAACTAGTTGAGTTACCACCAGTCTGACCGGCCGTAGAATTTGAAGTCGTCCCACCAACATTAACAAGCCTTCGCTCAAGCGCAATATTAACTGGTGACTGGCTCCTAATGTACTGCGTCAAAACCTCATCCTGCGTATCTAGTACCGCAAATTCCGTTTGAACTTCAAAGATATTATCACCTCCTATTCAACAATCAGCATTCTGCACAACCGAGATTTTGCAAATACATACCTCCAGCGAGAAAATCAAGAGTAACAATATTATACGTCGTGTTTGAAGCAACAGTCAGCGGTCCGTCGGTAAGATCAACGCTGACTAATTTTGCGCCAATTGCGTTGTTCGAATTGTAAGTTATGTTGATGCCCCGGCTCACTTGAATTGCGGAAGACATAGGCTTTTGGGTGAATTGATTTACTCCCGAAAATACACCTTCGAGCGTCTTCCAGAGTTGTTCCCCAGTAAGTTCTATTTCCACAATCGCATTACCGAAAGGGAAGGAAGTAAGCACTTCTCCACGAGTGATATTTCCAACATCAATCGTCGCTCTGATACCACCAGCATTTATGAGTGCGAAATCAGCAGTGGTAGATTGGTTGAGTCGATAGGATAGCATAGCATCGGTCATGAAATCGCCGAGAAGACCTTTTTATATTAGCGGCTATCCCATTTGCTTGTCTGATTTACTTACATTCTTGTCGCTGGCATGTCGTTTGATCGAGGACTACGCTGGATTCTCCAACCACTTCAGCAGCAAACGCCTCGAATGGGGCTCTCCAGGCTGTGATCTGGGCTTGGAGTTCTGGATCTTGAGCTGTTTTGTTATCCAAGTGGATCGGTGCACCGTGGTAGGCGAGGATCTTGCCAGCGCTATCATAAGTCACATCGATGTAACCTAGATATTCTCCCCATCCTGTTCACAAAGTAAGCTTCACCTCTACCACACCCCGAAATCTCAAAACCTACTATACCTACAACCCCACGTTAGCTCTCTCTCAGCAAACCACCCAGATTCAAAACTCACGCAGTAACAATAAACACCTCCTCCCCATCCAAATTCTCCACAATCGTCGGATACGTTCCCACCGCCCCCGTCATGTTCCCAAGCAACGTATGACTATGTCCCCCCATAATCAACTGCAACCCACTCACCTCCCTCGCCAACCTTTGATCCTCCTCAAACCCAATATGCGTAATCGCCGCAATCCGCGTCACGCCTTCAATGCCCTTAATAAAATCAACCGTCCTCTGTACCGCCTCCACAATATCCGTAAACAACGTTCCATCACCGGGAGATGAGATGGACGGTGTAGTTTCGGTTGTCACACCGATGACTGCCAGTTCATACTCGGGATAGACATGAAATGGTTTGATCGTTGCGTTGAGTACTGGGTGGTCTGAAATAATATTCGATGAGATTATCGGGAATGTGAGATTCTGGAGGAACGCTCCTAGTTTGTCGTCGCCTCCGTCGAATTCGTGGTTTCCCAGCGTCATGCCGTCGAAGCCTATCTGGTTAAGAGTTTCGGCGATTTTCTCGCCGCCGTAGTAGCTGTAGAAAAGTGTCCCCTGAACAAATGTTAGTGAGCATTCCAAGTGTCTTTTACAGTGCCGAGGCTGAAACGAACTTGGAATTCATCTCCAACGTTCAAGAGCAAGCTGTCAGGATGTCCTGGTCTCGTGTCTTCGAGTACTTGTTTAACACGAGCGTAGCCGCCGTAACATCCCACTGAAGGGTTTGTGCAATCGCTTCCTGAGGAGCGGAATTGATCGAGGTGGGCATGGACGTCGTTTATGTGGTAGAAGGCTTTTGAGTTAGCGATTTTCTCCTAACAATTCGATCTAGAACTCACAAATGTTATAATTTCCCGCCTCATCAATGAACCGTTTTCCCAAATTGCGCTTGCTGACGAGTACATCTTCAGCAGCGACATAACTCGCAGTAAAAATTAATGAGACTGAAGAGAGGAGAGATAGTGAGTACTTCATGTTGGGCCAACTTGAAAAACTAGTCCGCACACCCGGGCAAAATCGTGATGGAAAACATCTTCTTATACCCTCGATTGAGTTCTGGGAGCTTCGAGTTCTGCCCGATTAGGAAAGCTTGAATCTATTCATTTAATATCCGATTTCTTGGCGGTCGTTGTCGCCAAGGACTTGACAGTTCCCACGGGTTTGTCTTCGATAACATTTCGATAACAGACTAAGAAGAAGATCTTGGCTATCATCCAGAAAGTGCTCGCCAAGGTCAAGTTTCCCAAGACCCCGCAAAGCTGCTCTGCATTCCCCAAGCCTCCCTCTCTCACAAATGCCAATTGTTCCAGAAGCACTGCCTAGCCCTCACCTCCAAATCAACCAAAATTCTTCGAACCAGAAGCTTCCATACAGCTTTTTAAATCCTTCATAATCATATCCAAGCAAGTACATGCCAAGAGGCCCATCGAGATCTTACGAGAGCCAAGTTTCTAGGCGACCCAAGCTCCGAAAACTCAATCAACGACCGCCGAGGCCGGAGCTCGTCAGGATCAAGTCGCCATCTCCGCTACGTCCATAGGGAACACGTGCTAGCGTTGCAATTTTGTTTGGTTGGCCTAAATCTCGTCAATGTTTATATGTTTTGGGAAGCGAAATTGAGATATCAAAAGATTTATGCCATTCGAGAGTGAAGAGAATGTTTGTATCGCCGGTGCTCTAGTGATATATGGGTGATGGTGTCTTCTGCTAAGGAAAGAGTACTTACTTCCGCAAGAGATATGGCGCTCTTTGCTACCCCTATGGCCTTTGAATCGGTAACTAAGTCTCGTTGGTCGCGTCGACTATCAACGGATTCGTTGCGGATATAGTCTTCTTGCAACTTGCAAAGACGAGAATTCAATAGTGAATTGTCGCAGGAAGGGCCATGATGCGACTAAACAATACCTCTTAGCAAAATTTCGCATTGCTTTCAAACAACTGTCCGACCCTCACTGACTTACACCAAGTCAGCGATCCTAGGTTCACCTCAAATCTCTCGTCTCCTCCATCAAACCCGATCTAAAGCTATATCTTCAGCAATTCTGCCGGTTTAACATTGCCATCGGCTCAAAAACACCATCTTAGCACAAAGCTCTTGCAGAATAGCATCAAATGTTTCAACGGAGACATCTTTAAATTTGAGCCAGATGAGCAACGTTAGTGCTATCCTGTATTTTCGTAAATCTTTTGCAGCCAGATTCTAGGTGAAGCTGTTTATATATTCACAATAAATTCTTAAAGCTGTAGGGATGTGCAATCAAGAAATATGCGTAAGCAGTCGGAATGGCCTCTTGTAAGCCCTCTATGTAACGATGTTGCCGCCATAGCCGAGAACGCTTTCAAATTAGCCGCTGCAAATCAATCTTATCGGAGGAGAGGCTTCGTCGCAGCGAAGAAACAGCGATGACTCGTAGACGCGGTTGGCAGGTGAAGGCGGGTGGTAGCTGTCCTAAGTCAGAAATTCAGAGACCGCTCTATTAAAAGAGAACTTGTGTAGATTGATGGTTTATCGCAAGTCAAACACGAAAAAGCAGGCAAATGACGTAAAGCATCCGGTGCAACGTTGGTGGACACAGAAAATGGTGGCACAAGTCGGCAACTAAGCCCTATCGACGGGTTTGAAGGAAAAGCAAGCAGCAGCTACCCGATCACCTAATCAGCGGCGTGGGCGCCAGCGAGTCATTGCTGGAGTCGTGAGGCGCAAGGCGTCGAGGAGCCGCTGATAGGGCTGAATGGTCTTTATTGATCCCATGTCCGGCTCACCAAGACAGATCAAAGGCATGTGACAATCCCATTGTAGGCGATGAGTACCATAGGTCGCTGATGATGCGATTAAGAGGGGGGGTAGAAGAGGGGCGAGAGGAGAAGAGTGAATGCCACAAAGATACCACCTTACAGCAGCACTGTTTTCAGGTCCAAAAAAAACGGTTGTTGACTTGGAGTCGCGATCGCGATAGCTGCATGAAAAAGCAATAGGGGCGCGCTTGGGGCGCTCGGGCCTTTCTTTTTTTGCCTAACCTTCGGACCGGATTATCTGTTCGGATAGCTTATTTTGATGCGAGTGAGACTTCGACTCCAGTGAACCGTGAACATTTTCCGTCTGAACATTTCCTTGTCATATGAACAACCCCCCCATCCCACGCATTTCCTCTACAACTTCCACAATATAATCTCACCAGTGGCCGTGGGCCCGCCCAGGGCAAGCTGCGTGCCAGTAGAGGGAATGTACTGGCGCCCAAACTCTTGTTCATACTGGTTGCTGTGAGGACCAGTTCACTGATGATCCGATGTCTAGACAAACGTCGCGCACCAGAACAAATGCAGACAACGACGGCGTAAAAGCAGCCAACCACATAGACTGAGGACTTCGGGGTCTTCTGCCATTCTTTCAATCACGATCGTCTTTTCCTTCAAACATACATGCCAATCGAGAGATCGAGTCTCTGGTCGAGCAGGCTGCCGGAAAACGCCAAAGGGACCGGGATAAGGACAAACCACAAACCGAATTGGACGCACTTTGACAGGAACGCCGAGAAAAGAAGCTGCAGAAGCTGCACTGCTGCCTAGCCCTGGTCCTCGCCCTCGTTACAAACTGCTGTTTATCGCTTCGACGGCGAGTAAAGGTGCGGCGGCCCTCGCAGACTCGACTTCCTCAACCTCCTCCTCCTCCTACCCCACCATCACCACCACCACCCGTCCACATCTTACAATACACCTACAATTACACACAATTGCCCACATCTTGCCATTGCTTCGTGCCATGGCCAACATGGAGGAAGATTGGCTCGCCATACCCAATGAGCCGCGCGCCTCTGTTCCTGCTCCCGAGAGTCAGGAGGAGGAAGCCACTCAGCCAGGTATTTGCCCAAACACTGCTTTCCGTTTTTCTGACATCACTCGTTCTCCCCTCGCCCCTTCTCCCCCTTGCGTTGCTTCCCCTCGTCCTGCTTCTTTCTCCGCTTCCTACAAAAAATTGCAAGAAGAGCGAGCCAAGACTGATCCCCAATATTTAGCTACGCAGAGATTCGATGACCCCCGCCGACAAGACGAAGGCAATTCGGGCTTGAGCGATGAGGATGCCGCCGATATATTCTGCATTCTCTACCCAACGACGTTGCCTGCTTATGAGGCCGCGGACGAGGTACACCGACTCACGCCGCGAAACACTCTTGAGTCGAAGGAGACGGTGACAATTAGAGAAAAACATCAAGATGATAGGCCGGTTGTGGATAAATTTGAGCTGGACTCTCGAGGTATCATATCGTGTGGCATTGCATTACGCCTTTCCGCCGAACTCAAAGATGCTCTGGGCGGATTCCATTTCGGTCGCAATGCTACTCGGTGCGACTTTGTTATGGGTCGGAAAGATCCTGACAGACGAATCAGCAATATCCACTTCCGAATCTACATCAATCGTTTCGGTAGCATCATGATTGAAGACCAGTCGACCAATGGCACGGTCCTAGATGGTGTACATCTTAGCGCCAAGGATAAAGAGAACAATGCTCCATATCAGCACATCCTCGAACATGGCGCGCAGATTGTTCTTGCCATGGCGGGGGGTGACTCCAATAACTTCGTATTCATTGCGTCGATACCAACTCGAAATGACAAATGCCATAAACAGTATGTAGAGAATATAGACAAGCATCTCATGCGTGCGGCGCTTCTCAGAGACCAGCGCAACACCCGGGCTGTCGCGAAGAAAGGAGAACCGGTAAGACTGTCGCCTCGCATGGCAAGTATTGTGCTGACAAGTAAAAGGTCAACTTATTTCCCAATCCTGGAGAGGTTACTCGGGGGGGTTCCGGAGGAGTCTCCAATTCAACAATCAAGCGCACCAGAGAGTGGAGAGGTGGTAAGAAATATAACAAGATAGGTACTATCGGCAAAGGGGCCTTTGCCACAGTATACAAGGTGACCACTCGAATGGATGGTGTTCCTTATGCTGCCAAGGAGATCCAGAAGAGAACGTTTATGAAGAACGGTGTCCTGGACCAAACCGTTGAAAAGGAGATGAATATTATGAAAAATATCTCTCATGTATGTACAAGTTTTGGGCGAGCCACTAGCTCTGCTAACTCTTAATAGGAAAACGTTGTTCAATTCATCGAATCGGTAGACCACGAGGAACACTTGTACATCATTATGGAGTATATTCCTGGAGGTGATCTCGGCAACCTCATCAACACGGGTGGAGCATTACCCGAGCCAGAGGTCAAAGATATAGCTGGCCAGCTTTTAAATGCTTTGCAATATTTGCACGGAAAGGGTATCACTCACAGAGATATAAAGCCAGATAATATCTTGCTTGCCCAGCGGGAACCCTATGTCGTCAAGTTGACAGATTTCGGACTATCGAAGATGGTCGATGGCGATGCGAGCGCGCTGCGCACGTTTTGTGGGACATTGCTTTACTGTGCTCCCGAGGTATATGTGGAATATCCTGAGTTTGATGATGAGGGTAAACGTACCCTTCGAGGAGCCAACAAGAGAAAGACGCAGCGACGATACGATAGCGCGGTCGATGTATGGTCTCTGGCCGGTGTGCTCTGGTATGCTTTGGCTAGCTGCCATCCTTATCCCGCCAACGGCACCGTTAGCTACATAGAGTTATTGACGCGCATCATGGCAACGCATTTGGATATTCGGCCCCTTCAGCTCAAAGGAGTCAGCGAAAGCTGTTTGAGTTGTCTCAAATCAATGTTAAGAATCAGGCCTGAGATCAGAGCCACTATCCAACAATTGCAACAATGTCCTTGGATCATGGGCCTGGAAGAACCTCAGACAACGCAAGAAGAATCCCAGGAGTCTCGAGTGTCCCAGGAATCTCCTGATCCAGAGGTGGAAGAAATATCATCACAGCTGTCCGAGGTGCCGGTCCCCTTACAAGAACGGAGCTTCGAGCGAAAAGTTGAGAATCGTGGAGAATTGGTCCTTCCCCCGGATGGTAACGCTCAAGAAATGGAAAATCGTGCAGATGCGGTCCCTTCACAATATGGCAACGATCGAGAAATTGGGGACAGCGCAGAACTCGACGACGACATGTCTGACGTTACTGAGATTCACCCACGCGACGAGCCCACGGTCGATGAGCCACGCGAAATACCCAGCAGTTTCGATACTGATGTCAGCCTTGACAGCCAGCCACGCAATTATCGGCCCGCGCAGGCTACAGGTAACACTCGACTGTTTGGAGAAGTAGACATGTCAGATGTGGGAAGTTCTGGGGCTATACCCGTTGATCAACTAAACCTTCCCATACCGAACGATCACCGTGATCACCTTCTCAGCCTTGCCGACACCTCATACACAAGCGAATCCAGACGATTTGATTCGCAGGCGGTTGAACCCGATTGGGCCAAGGGTTCTTCCATCGATCCTGCCTTGCTCCCAGCGCCTTCCATCGAAGGAAATAACCTTTCGCGCCTTGCTACCCGGGCAACCAGCAACCACTCACGCAGACAACCTGGCAATCGTTCTTCGAGTTTGATGGGCACTGAAAGCATGGTCGGAAACCTCAACATGAAATCTCCTACTCCTGCTTCTGCGCCTTCCCCGGCTTCCGCGCCTTCTCCAATGGCTGAACACCTGCAGGTCGACGCCACTCGCACTCCCGCCATGAGCCTGCGCCGAACCCGTGAGCCGGATTCCGATGAAGACGATGAGTCCTGGAAGCCAGCAGATCTGCCGCGCATCAAACGACGCAAATCAGATCGCGAGATCTCCCTGGATTGCCCTCCTAGCCTCTTCTGGGATCCCGCAGATAGATCGACCCACCATAACAACTATCCAAGGATGACTACCGACGATTATTCGGAATTCGATCGCCACGCACAATCAAAAGGAGAGAGGTTCAAGCCAGGTCATAAGATTTTTGAAAAGACAATGGAGAGCTTTCGCAGCAGTCGAAGTCGCTCCACCTCCACTGAACCAACCCGTGCTCAATCAGAGCCTACCGTCAATGAAGGTCGGCGAATGAATATGCAGCGGGACGAACGACTACTTGGCGATGTTCTTGAACAGGAGCGACAGAGCAGAAATGTCCTTTCTCGCGATATCAATGCCGACCATGCTACAGCAGCTACCATTAAAGACGAAGACAATAGCCATTCCATTGCTCATCCTGTAGTCGGAAACGATTTCCAGCCCCCGAAGCGCATTCTTGCAAAGATGGTTGCCACAGAGGACAGCTGTCTTCCAACAATCAGCATTAACATCACCGACTTGGTCACGAGCTGGGGTCGAGGACCCAACAATGTCACCCGGAGATACAACCACGTTAACGAAAAGCGTGTTCCGAAGTGCGCCTTCAAAATCATGCTATTCAAGCCTGGATTCTACGGCAACGAGAAGAGACAGCTTGATTTGAGTGATGACATGCAAGATATGGCGTTCTATATTTCGACAAAGGCAACATTTGGCATTTTGGTCAACGACGAGTTTGTTAAACCTCACAATAACAAAGAGTGGCTATCAGCTTCAAAATACTGGGGCGAACTCAAGCATGGAGACATCGTCACTGTCTGGCGGGAAAACAATACACGCGACACTGTTGCAACAAAGTTTCGGTTCGAGTGTAATTGGGGATTCTCACAAGCGACTAGGCAAGAAGGCGACAAGTTCCGGACGGTCTCTAAAGACAAATTGATGTTCTTGGCCGATATCGAAGCTGCTTGCCTGAATCAAGAGAAAGCTATCTTGAAAGAGCAAGCCTCGCGATCCGCCCATGACGAAAAGCTCCAGCGTGAGATGAAGCAGGCAGAGAGAATCAACCGAGAGACAATTGCCGAAAACCTCCAGCGTGAGATGAAGCAGGCAGAGAGAATCAACCGAGAAACAACTGCGCGACAACCTCCTCGGGATTTCAACCAGTCCTTCAGTGTTCCGACCGACTCCGCTACTTAGCTACCCATCTGACTCTGCTATCTCGCTGAGCCTGCGACCCAGCTGATACTTCCACCCAATGTATTTTCCTTATTTGTACTGTACAATACCACACCCACATTTTCCTTTTGTTGCGCGATTTCCGCACACATCACATACCGGCGTTACGAGAGCGGGCGGTCTGGGCTATTTGGCCATCTGAATTGACTGGATTGCTGCATTTGAGCGATAGTTGGTTGGGCGGGGGTTGGGAGTAAGAGAAACCGAGATACGATACTTGATACCGAGATGCTGAGATACTGAGATACCATACTTGTGCTTTGGGCTACACACAGATTGTGACATAAAGTACGTAGTAGCTAGCCAAAGTAGCACAGTTGACTGAATACCAACATAATTATATAAAATTGCTTGGCTCTTGTGGTGATTTTGATTGTGTTGTGAAGAGGGCGAGAGGTGGTACTGTAACAACGTCATCCCTTTTCATCCCTTGTAAAATAGGCCTGCGTGAGCTAACGCTTCTCGCCATCCCTCTTCCCTTTTCCTCTTCTTCTCTATGGCCTTAATATCCTTACTAGCTCTAGCTCTTTTACCTCACGCACCATCTCAACATACAACCTCCCCTCTTCCCCTTCTTCCCTCTCCTCATCCTCTCCTCTTCATTTCATCCCATAATCCTACAATCACACTACCATATCTCCCTCCTCTTCAACACAACCATATTCTTTACTTGCGCCCCTTTCTTTTACTTCTCTCACTTAGTAAAGGTAAACTTCTAAAGTAGCTTGAGAGGATGCTGAGGGGGCGGCTGGTGTTGGTGGTATAAAAAAGGAGTGGGGAAGTGGGGAAGTGGGGTTTTGATTCTCCATTGACGGTAGGCTTTTGTGAATTGTGATTCCCACATATCGTACAGTATTGTATACGGTATCTAGAATTCAAGAGCAAAGTATAACAGCAAGATGGAGGAAGTGTTGGAAGTGTTGGGGTGAAGAGGGGAGGGAAGGGAAAGGACGGGTGGGTGGATAAATAACGCGAAAAACGCAATGTGCTAGTACTGAAAGAAAAGGGAAATCGAGGTTGATCGCAGAGAGTCTAAGAACTTGAGGTGATGGCAGTACAGTAGCTGAGATTAAGTTAAATAGATCGAGGGGGTAGCGAAGGGAGAAAAGCTAGAGATGGAAGAAAGTATACTTATTCCCCTTAATTTCTCCACCCTACCCCCCCCCCCCCCTTTTCACTCCCGGAACATTATAAGATTACAAGATTTCCCATCCAAACTTCCAATCCCTACAGGATATAAAACTCCTCGATAAGAAGGGGCCCCCGCTCAGGATACAATTCAAGTCACATGTACTTCGAGTTTTATACTGTCGATTTCAAAACTGCAGGTAAATTTCCTAAAAGGCTAATCTAAGGGTACTGTAGTACTGTATACTAAGCAGTGATAGGCCTGAATGGTCCATTTCTACCTCCCTTGACAGCATTGGAAGAGCTGTTTAGACCTAGCACTTCGAGGATACTTGGGAAATACTATTATTTTGCAATATATGTTGTTAGTCAATGGATGACAGGCTTTCTGGCTAGCGCTTTCAACGCCCTTGTTTGAATGGCGCTGCTACTGTACTAGCAATTTAAAAACGAAGAAAGGAAGAAGAGAAGAGGAAATAACTCACAGGTGTTCCAAACCCAGAAACCGCATCCCAACCACTGGTCGCCGGGAAGCCCTCCGTGTCACAACCAATCGCACTCCCACTCGTAACATCGGTAAATGCTTTAAACCCACTCTTATACAACCACGGATTCAAGAATCCCAAAGGACTCTTCCCCGCAGCGATCAACGCATCATTAACAAGACTGAAAACCGAAGCAGCAGTCGGCGTAGCAGCACTCGTCCCATCAAGAACAACCAGTTCCCCATTCCAGACAACCGCAAAATGATATCCCTGCG
The DNA here is from genome assembly GCA_003988905.1 of Hymenotorrendiella dingleyae. Classification (NCBI taxonomy): domain Eukaryota; kingdom Fungi; phylum Ascomycota; class Leotiomycetes; order Helotiales; family Helotiaceae; genus Hymenotorrendiella; species Hymenotorrendiella dingleyae. Next base: position 34,873 of record QYAP01000148.1, read on the forward strand.
CGCTCAAATCCGGATATCCCCTTCCACTCCCATTATACAAACCCTGAAAACTCGTCCCTAAACTTGTAAGGTAGGCGGGGACGGTAGCGTTTTGGTAAGAGGGTTGCGGGAAGTAGTTGGAGAATCCCCCGCCGCTGGAATAGCCGTTCGAAGCGTCGTAGGCTACGACTTCGGGGATGAGTTTGGTGCCGCCGACGGAGGTGATGTAGGGACAGGTGGAGGGGAAGGAGGCGAGGAAGGTGCTTGCGTTGTTGATGTTGGAGATGCAGTCGCCGGATGCGCCGACGCCGTCGTCGCCGCTGCCGAAGAAGAGGGATACGCCGCGGGCGCCGAGTTGGGCGAAGCCGTTACATACAGATGTTGCATATGAAAGGGGGACCTGGGGTGAGGTGTTAGGGGGGTTGCTGGGGAGGAAAGTGGAGGGTTGACTAACCGACTGCTCGTCATCTGCATAACTGGTCGAAATGGTTTGAGGGAGGTCGGTTTGGTTTAGTATGTATTGGACCCAGCTATTGGATTGAGGTTAGCATTGTGTCAACGATAGTGTTCCGGGAAGTAGAAGGTATGACTCCACAGCAAGAAATCACCACTGTATTAATTGGTCTATAAGCCCACCCCTTTTCTCACGTTTGAGACCTCATTGTCCCAGATCATCAGAGATAATTGAGTCAAAATGGGAGAGTTCCTCCGTTTTCAATAACTCTCCCATTTTAATCCTCATTGTGCCAGATCATCAGAGAGAATTAACTCAAAATGAGAGCATTCTCCCGTTTTCAGGAACTCTCCCATTTTAACCTCATCGTGCAGCGCCGCCAAGAGATAACTAAGATCAAATGGGAGAGCAAGCGAGGCAGTAAATCAATGATTCCGGCATTTGATTGAAAGAACTACTCAAGACATAGAAGGCAAATTTCAAAAAAAAAAAAAAAAAAAGGACTTACGTCAAGTACGGCTCATTAGTATCAGTAGGCGTAAACCCATCCTGAATAAAAGGCGGCGATCCACCCGTCGTATAAGCAATAAGCGGCGTCGGCCACGCAATACCAAGAACCGTCTCGGAGTCCAAATTACCTTCAAGATCTTTCCCAGCCGCCAATTCCGCTGCAGTTTCTGGCGTTTGCTCATTATTACCATCTGCAATAATCTCAACGGTGAAATTGTAGGCTGCGGCTTCGGCTTCGGGACGGTAGGTTTTGAGGAACAGTGCCGTGTCTGAACGGTTGTTGGATTCGCCGAGGAAGTCGTTTAGTCCGATTTTGTTTTTTCCTGGTACTTGAGGCGTGTAATCGATGGTGCCGTAGAGGGTACGGAGGCAGGTTGGCGTGACTAGTGAGGTATCACATATCGTCGAAGCATTGCCAGTTGCTGTGCCTCGATTATCCACATCTTGAAGTGATTTTCCAGACATGCTTTCCACTACTTTGACAGTGGTAGCTTGCTGTCTGGGTCGGAAAAAGGAATTCGTTGGTTGAATCACGTTGATGTGTTCGTGGAGATGTTCCGGAAGAGACCATTCCGTTGTTCGAACGAGATTCTCGCCATCTTCATGATTGAAAACTGAGTATTTGGTCTGAAGCAAGTTCTCGACAGCATTGACGGGAAGAGCCACTGAGATCCAGTCTTTTGCTTTGCTGTATTCGAGGCGTGATCCATGAATTCCATTGTCTGAAAGCCAGCTGTGTACCAAGGTCAAGGTATCGTCCGCCGGTTTTACCAGGTTATTGACTTCCTCGTGAGAGAGATGTTGGCCATATCGAGGGTGGTCGGGATCCGAGACTGTTTCCTTTCGTTAGCGAGAACAATTTATGAGAATCTGTCTTATAGCTGAGAAACGCCCAAAAATCGCTCAACTCAATTCAAGATTTCTTCTCCTTTGATATTCTGAAATTTTCAACTCATTTCATGCCGACTACTCTTGCTGAGCCGGGACAATAATTGAACTCGTCACTTTACCCAGCGCTTTCTTGGAAAATCATACCTTCATAGAGATGACGTTCAAGCTCATCAAATTGACTCTGCTTGAGACCAATCTGAAGATTCAGCACATGATCTGCTGGTGCTGGCCCAACGTTTGCCCATTGCTTGGTAGGAAAGTGAACTTCCTTCACCGCATAAGTAGACCGAGTTTGGAGGGGCGAACTGGTCACCAGCCCAGCAACCAAAGCTATAAAGGCAAACGAACTCAGCATGACGAGAGTGGCTTGGTGGAGGAGGAAGTGTAGAAGAAATTGTTCCGAGGGAGGTTCACTCTGCTTTTAAAGAGCGGCTACTTGCCCGGTGTCCCTATTACGGAGCTCGTGTCCCAACCGATACTGTACTTTTGAGTAAAGGTAGCACAAAGGCGGGGCTTGCAGCGGTACAGGTACAGGCAGGTACAATGGCTAATGCTGATATCGCATAACCGGTCATTTAAGTGGTGCAATGACGAGCTTCCCGTTGTAGTGATATACTCTGTATTTCAACAAGTCTACGTACAGTCCAGATGAAATTGATCAATCAGATGGCGCAACGTACGCCTGAAATTCTTGGAAGGGCAAAGCCGAAAGGGGCTGGCATTGAGGATGCGCCCCGCATGCTAAAGTGATTTCCATGTCTTAACTAGGAAGGAGAAGTTGCACGACCGATGCGTACCCAAGCGATGGCCACTGGCATGCAGGAGGGTTGGGAACTTGGATATGAGGCTCATGCTGGGTCGTTGAGAAAGATGGCAAAGGAAAGACATTGAAACGTGATCAGACGATATGAAATCAAAATGAAGCTATTCAGAGATGGTGATGCTTATTTCAGCTCTCAAGTCAACAGATGATCTGAACGGCACAGGGATTCGGAAAAACGCTCGGGCCAGAAAGATCTGCAGCCACCTTAGGGGCGTATAGTGCCTCTGAGTAACGGCCCCTTATTGGTCGAGGAACGGTCGGGGGACGGTTATCGGCTTTTAATGGTTTGAAGCCATCCTATGTCCGAGATCGGTCGGCTGACGGTCCGATTCGCCAACGGTTGGGCTTAGTAACCGACATAAAATCAGTGTTGGTTGATATATTTAACCATTTAAGGCCCTTTAACTATTAATAAAATTAACGGTTCTAGCTCGAATCGACCGTATTTAGACCGATCTTAGACGGTTAAAATAAATATATATTATATAATAAAAAAATAAAAAAATAAATATTATTATTTTTTATTTTAATCTTTTATTTTAATATTTAATTATTTAAAGAATTTTTGAATTTTATTTTTACTTTTAAAAAAGGAATCTATTATTATTAATCACTATATTATCTAACCACTACGTTACGTCTATTAAGAACAAAGGTTGGGTGGTTATTTGAGTTGATATGCAGGCTCGGACGTCGGTGTCGATGTAGGCCTGTCTCCGCGCCCGACCCCGCCTCTACCGTAATCACTCCGATTCGTCAGTTTGAGGCCGACCGTCATTTTCCAGGACCGTACGTCGACCATTTAGCCTACCCAACCATTCTAAGAATACTCTAGTTATAACCTCATGACCGTAGGCCTCTATAACTATCCCTGCACAGTCGCTAGACTATTATTCTTCTAGTACGGCCGAGTAATCGTCGCTCAAAATCATAACCGCCGGCGTATGGTTGCAGGGATCCTGCATTCTCCTCTAAGGCAGCTTGTTCATGCGGACCACGTGACTAGCACTCACATGGGCTTCCAAGGTTGTCAGGTGGCCTTCCTTCGAAGGATTCTCCTGGCGTCAATAGAGAGAGGCCTGACCATATACATCATGCAAACCCCAATTTGACTTATAGGTCAGCCGGGACAAGCTTTGTGACTTATTTTGATTTACTGTTTTATTAACATTCCCTAGAAAAGCTAAAATGGCAACCCTTGCAGTACAAGAAGGAGACAAAGGGAAGATTGGGTTTTATGCTCCCGGCACCAGGTTTGAAAGGGGGCAAATAAACAATCCTCCCTTCTGCGCTTGTAGCTCACCGGCTGCTCTTGTTTCAAAGCATAGAACACACCTAGGAAGATGTTACGGATGTCTGAGAGTACTCGAGAGTTGCTGATAACAGCTACTCGGAAGAGCACCCACCATACGCAGCGGGAAAAAATGAAAAAGGCAACAATGACTCTATAAAAGCATATTGGGCAACAATGGATATAAATAAACAAAAATCTTAAGTCGTCAAGCCTCCAGCGCATGCTTGGCCCTTTGTTCTCTGCATGGCTTATCGCGCTTATCAGTACAACTGCACGAGGGGTAAATTCTGAGACAGGCTCTCCACGAATGCCCATTCGGTACATTTCTACTTCATCCTCTTGTTAGCCGCAGCAAGTCAGCCCAGCGGAAACCTGGCTTGATTCACCACCACCACCGTGACTACTTCTGCTCATCATCCCCCCCCTATGACCATCTCATACAATCGCTTCTCTGATCTGCCCTCCTCCTCCTCCTCCGACATTCGCACAATCAACAAAGAAACGACCTCGATACTTCGCAGCAGACCCGCGCTGGCGTCAACACTACTCCCCTCGATCCCACTTTCCCCCCTCACTTGGCCCATCACGCACACCAAAGCTCGTACCACCACCACACTACTCGAGTAGCAGCCAGCCAGCACCGCCCTGATTTGCTCCACCAGCCATCCATCACCATACATAGCGCGCAAAGTACACGAACTGCGCGCGCCATCAACGACATCGGGACGGACAGCGAAGCGCCCCAACCGTACAGAGCGATAGGGGCGGTCTGTAGGCCCAACTATTTGGCAGGACGACGTACGATACTCGGCCTGGAGAAGTTAAAGAGTGGAAAGTTGGGCCATCTCAAACATTCCAAGGCTTGCATCCCAATCTCACCGCTAGCCTGACCCCACTACCTACCTATACACCTCAACATGGCTCCATCGCAGCAAGAGCTTCAACCTCCGCAGACTCCTGAGCACATTTCGCAAAGCAGACAAACAACAAGAAATCAAGAGAACATGGCTCAATCTTCAGGAGTCCCTCAAAGGGTGCGCAACGATGGTGAGTACATTATCGTCCTTGACATAACGTACCCCGCTAACTAATAAGCCGCAGAATCATGGGTCGAGATATCCTCACAGCCTTCATCTTCCTCCCTCTCTTCGATAGGCGACGAGATCGTAACGACTGGCCTTCGAGTGGCACATAATTCCAACTCCCATAGACGGCGGCGCACGCAACCTGGTGCTCCAGGACGTAGTAACTTGGCTCCAAGACAAACGAGTACAAGCAGCCAAGAAGAATATGATGAGAGCGAGAGCGAGGAAGACCACGTTATGACAAGTTCAAACGAGCATATTACTCCTGCGACGCGTCTCCTCAATATGCCACAAGCCCAATACGATGCTGAATCCTCCAGCGATGATGACGAGAATTCCACTGCATTGGGAAGACGGCCCTCCGAACCAACGTTCACCCCACAACCCAACGCATTTTCTCATCCACCTTCTTTGCAACACCACAGATCCTCCGGATCAGGCTCATACTTTCCTTCCCGCAGACCCAATAGTGACCGACATCCATCGTACGCCGCTCGCCGGCAACCATCTTATAATCAAGCCGACCACGATGCTGCTCTTCGTGCCTCCCTTACTACTCTTCTTTCGATCGGTGCTGCGGCTGCTCGAGGTAAGCGGAACCAACAAAGTCCTCCAAATGCCAACATGGAACCTATGGGCCTTCGCTTGGTTCCCGAGTCTGAGCTTCTTGCTACACCTCCGATAGTCCCAGCCAATACTTCTCGACCTCTCTCGCCATCTACTCGTGCACGCAGCAGCCCAAGCGTAACTAGCCAGGAAGTGATAGAGAAAGGCAAGCGAAAAGCACAGAATATTGCTGCTGGAAAATCAAACGACAAAGCTAGAAGTGACAAGAAACGCAAACGAAGTATGCAGGTTATGGCGGAAGGCGAAGAGGCTTTTATGAGCCCAGCGGTCTTTTGGGCGATGTGTGGCGGCGTCCTGGTGGTAATTAGTGTTACGGTAGGAAGCTACTATTGGGGACGAGAAGTCGGCCGACAAGAAATCTTGAGCCAAATTCAGGGTACGAGCCTCTCAGATAGTGGCAGTTGCGGCAGTTGCGGAAGGGAGGCGGTGAGAAGCTCAGCGGGAACTGGTACGCTGAGACGATTCAAATGGGGCATTGGCGGAGCCGGACGAAGTGTTGTTGCATGATATCCCCCTTTACGTTCTTTTTGCATTTCTACACATGGCGTTTTTGGGGCCGAGGGGCGGGATACCGACACGAAGACAAGTTGATGGTTGCATGTTAGGATGAATTTACTGGTCCGAATAAAGGACATATGGTTATATGAGTTGACGAAATGAATGGGCGGAAAGGTTGGAGCCGATGGTTTTTACTTTTGAGAGGTTGTTGATATTCGAGGAAAGTGGTTTTGGAGGCTGGAAAGGCGTTTGGGGGAATGCTTGGCTCGCAATGGTATACAGACCCTTGAGCATCTTGCAAGCAAGCACATAGGCATAATCTCTTCTTGTCCCATATGGAAAGCAGAATGGCATATCTGCTAACGCATAATACAAAATTGAAATCCTTCTCACCTTACGCTTTCTGGTCCATCAGCGTTCGTTTCTGATATCAGTACCGCATTATATAATTCTTTTGGAGCACCGCCCTTTTTCCTTTCCCGCTCATAACCTTATGGTAAGTGCCAAAGACTCCTAGGGAACAGGAGTCTGAATGATAGGGTAAATTCTCTTGTTCTTAACTCAGTCTCATTCTTCGTTCTTTTTTAACTTTTTTCCCACATGACCACCAAGCATTCTGCACCTGGGCATGGATACTGTGTCGGAGTTACCTATCGCGTCCACCCAGAACTGTTTAGACTTTTGTTGCATGTCGATAGTTAGTCGGGGGTCGAGAAAATTTTATGGTCCGGATCATAAAATTCTGGGACCCAAATCTATGCATCCACTCATTTTTGATGGTGCAGCGGTAGTTTGCTTTGGGCATTATCGGGGTTGAGGGGATGAAAGGAAGGAGGAGGTTTATAAGGAGGGAGTTTATAAGGAGGGGGGAAATATTGTTGTTTGTTGGAATTTGGATGGGTGGTTTGGTGGGGGTGGGAATTTTATGGTTCGGATCGTGAAATTTTGGGCGCATCCACTAATTTTGGATGGGGCGATAATACTGTAGTAGTAGTTTGCTTTGGGATTTTGAGGGCTGGGGGTATTTGGTGTGATGGAGAGATGGGATTTGATAGGAGAGGGTAGAGTAGTGTTGTTTATTGATAGGTGATTTGGTGTGGGTGGGAAATTTATGATCCGGAGCATAAAGTTTCGTGACGAATTTTCAAGTTCGGGGCCCCTCCTTTTCGTAGGTGCAACAACGAGATTTTTGCCTTGAGAGAGTTTTGGGTGAACATGATTAGTAATCTGATATGAAATGGAAAAGGTGTTAATAGCGAGGGAAAATAGTGTGGTGGATTTTGTTGCGAGGAGGGTGCTTGCTTGTGTGGTTGAGTTTGTGTGTGGAATTTTTGTGTGGAAGTTAGGTGAGGGGGTTTGGGAGGTGTGGTGATTTAATCTACATACCGCATTAAATAACTTGTGTATAACCCCACCCCTTCTCTCCTATTTAAACCCTCATTCTGCCAGACCGTTAAAGAGAATTGAGGTAGAATGGGAGAGAGGTCTCCCGTTTCCTGGACCTCTCCCATTTTAAGATTTATTCTCTCTTATAGTCTAGCATAATGAGGTCTTAAATGGGAGAGAAGGAGTAGGCGTATAACCCAATTAATACGGTATATCTATCCTTTTATGAATGATAAGAATTACTGATACCCGGAGGGGAGAAAGGGAGGGGAGTGAGAAGTAAGTAAGTAGAAAGTGCGATAATTTCGTTTGATACAAGTCTCGAAATAGGTTTGTTTGTGCACATCGTGTCATCAGGGGTAGCTGCGTATTAACTTAAACACCATTCGCTCCCTATTTATTTATTTGTTTGAGCACCTTCACCACGTGAATGCACAGTTTGAATCGATATACTGTGCAGTGACTCCCCATCGCATGTCCCTTCCTATTTAGTTCCGATCGCATATCCCTTCCTATTTGAACTAGCGCCATCGTTGAATAGATATACTGTACAGTGACTCGCGATCGCAACCCCCTGCTATTTTGAGCTAGCGCCATCGCCCCGACGTTCTTTTTTAGATTACGCTTGAGATCTGCTCTGGGGTAATTGATAAGATGACGCGATGGTGAAAATGGTGTGCAAACTTAGGTATGTGCAAAGTGTTGGGGTTTGAAGTGTTGGTGTTTGAAGTGTTTGGGGGCGGAGTGATAATGGTCACGCGCAGCTAACTTCGGGAGAATTAATCGCGTTTCAGACCTCTTTCACTTAGATCATTTCTGCCTATAGGTAAATTGGGTGAATGTAAGCAGGTGGTAGAAATCAAGGTACGGTGCGCTGCAAATACAAAGAGCAAAACGTACGCAATATTAACACTTCACAGTTCCATCTCTAATCTCGCAAATAAACCCAAAATCAGTCTTGACCACAGTGCGAACTTACCTTTTCAAAATATATGCAAATTTTGACTCGAGTTAGGAGGATAAGATGAAAAGCAGCTTATGTAGGAATGGTGTGCAGAAATAAGGGGCTGTCTCGCTTAGGTTTGTCTTGGCGTTGGGGGCTGGAATTTTTGGGGTTGGAAACGGATTTTGAGGGGGGTTGGTGGGGAGGGAGGGGAAGGGGAAGGGTATGGTGGTGGGGAGATTATAGTTTTGATGAAAGGGTGGAATGCGATGTTGGGAAGTGATAAAGGTGCCTTTTTGAATCTCCTGGTGCGTGGCTGCTCGAGTATAATATATCCAAGGAACACTTCGAAGGTAATTTCCTGGACATAGAGTATTTAACATGTCCTTTCTCAAATGCGCATCCCAAGGTTGCGGCTTTTGGATCTCCTTTTTCTGCTCTCCCTAGCCGGTAAATCCGTTGTCGCGGCTCACTTGTTCGTCTGCCAGATCGATCATTGCTTCGAAACTATGAGCGCAATATTATCTATGGTTGATTTAGAGTTTGCGCATCTGCGCGTTTGAGCTTACGGTATGGTTCTTATCGGCCCTTTTGCGCCTCGAAAATTCGAAGTCGAAATTTCAGTGACGGAGGAAGCGTCGCTCGTTGTGGGCAAGTTCGAACTTCGTTGCTTTGGGAGAATTTGAGGCTCTAGAAGCTCGGATTAGCCGTCGTCCGTAAAGCTTGTGGGAGCACTTGTGATGCGGCATAGATCATACGAAGAAAAAACCGATGAAGGAAAGCATAATAAAGTCGTTCGCGATAGTACCTATCTCAAAATTTAATCTTGTGCACTGGCTCGAGAGATATCGCTACTGCGCAAACCTGGGGGACGAGTGAAGGAAGTGAATTCGCCCCTTCCACCCACATATAAGCCCCAATACTCAACAATCTCTCAACCAATCACACAACATGGTAGTACAGTAGTAGTGATGGCCACAAGTAAACGGAAGCATCAGATGCCGGTTCGCCCTTGGTAGATGCAATGTTTGTTGGTGTGGAAGAGTACCTTTACAGATACCGAACGGTCTGTTCTGGGAATTGCCGCTTTATCTTTTGCATTTTTTTCCTTCGGGATTTTTTTTGGGGAGGCTTGTTTTGGTGGATGTTAAGCGAGGGCGGTGTCTTTTCTTCGCGAGGGTTTTGAAGCTGAAGTCGAGAGTAATTTTTTGTGATCTTGGTAGGGCTATAATAAGGAAGTGGTTGGGTGGGACACAAGTTGGCTTTTGGAAAATGCTTGTAGATTTCATCTGAGGACGAGATACTTTGTGACTCTCTTTTATTTGCACCTAATTTATATCACAAATCGTGGCAGGGATGCCTCAATTGGAATTTAAAACTTCAACTGGAGCGCGCGACTCCGGGCTCAGATTCCTGCACCTGCACCTAGCGCTGGTTTCGGCTGATTTTGATGTGATTCACAGGTCTGTTTTGGGACATCTGGGTTAATATGTTACGTTAGGAAGGAATTCGCGGTTTCAGAACGCAGAAAAGAAGTTCGCAATATTTGGGGCTTGGCAAGGAGGAACAGCTCAAGTCTGTGAAAACTTGCAAGAGCTTGAATTTAGAAGTTTATTTTGGGAATTTTGCTTGAATCGCTGGAGTTGTTGTTTTCATGCGGATGCTTATCATTGATTCTCGGTGCCTGGTATATGGATACGCTAGTACGGTGTAGATATTTTGCAGAATCTTCATAAATAGATTTCTTGGTGTACCAGTAATACAGTAGACGAACCTGAACATTTCCATGGGCGACTCGGTTGAAACATCAACAGGGGCTGGCTTCGCCACGGCTGGGTGGTCTTGTGAGGAATTGCCCACCCGATGGGTAAACCCATGTATTTCTGCACTTTTTTGTACCACGATGTCAGTGTTGGTCTACTCGATCGTCGCCGAATTCGGGGCCATCATTTTGCCGCTTTGGGGTAATTTCGTCTGAAGGAAGAGCCCCTCGTTGTGCCGCTACGAGTTTCTACTTTGATTATAGTAGAATTAGCATGTGAAGAAGAGGCTAAGTGGGACTTGGGGTTGAGCGACGAAGACCTGCCTACGTATTGTGACACCTGTATTTAGAGCAAAGGAACCCTGTCTATAAGGCATATCCCAGGGAACTCTCTCCTTCAACTTAGAATACAACTCGATCTTACCACAACTCTGCATCTCTACGTCCGTATCGACTTTCAAGAGCTCTGATATCATTTCCCACTTTCAGGTACTTGCTCTCGAAAAGATTGCTTTCGGGCAAGCTGGTTCCTAACTCGCGGCGTCTGATGGAAGTTGTGCGACCACATTCGGGTTCGAATGAACCCGAAGACTATTGAAATGTCTCCGCGGAGAAAGCTCTTCTAGCTGTTAACTCAACCTCTTGCCGAAGACTTGGAGGAATCCTTGCAGATTATTTTGGAGGATATGAGAGGAGTTTTGTCGGTGGAGGATTTCGAAGTGTGGTAATGAAGTGTGCCGGATCGCCAAATAAAAGTTGGAAAAGTCAGCGAGTCTTCAAATCTAAGCAAATCTGCCAAAAAAATGAGAGCTTGTCAACTAAGCGCCTCTTACTGCTTGAAATCGCGCAATAAGAAGTGCAAAATTTACTCTTTTGTAAGAGACATGATCCTGGCTAAGCGCACGGGTGGTATATCATGACCCCACCTCGCCAACTTTCTTTCGGCTGATGGTCATAAATACTTGATCTTTGTTCAAATGGTTCCTCATCCACCAAAGATCCAACATCAGACCAAATCTTTTCAAACTGGCCAACTCCTAGCTTCTATTTGTAAGAAGTTTGCAAGTATTGTCCTGGTGTTCCATCCTGAAGGAAAACACTCAACAATACTTACATCTCAATTTTACAAGCCATTGTTGAAGTGTTTCAAAACAACACCACCAAGGAGTTTGGGCACCTGATGACCTTATCAACTTCCTCACAGGTTGTTTGAGAACCTCTTTGATCATCGCACCATCTATTCAACATCTATTATTGCCTACAAGTTAAATTGCTGCTTCACGGTTGCTCGCAAAAATGGCTACTTTCAGTCTCCAATCCAAAGCCGAGGTCCATCAACCTCTAGGACTACCAAGCTCCAGAACTGGCAAGTTACTCAGTGTCCCTGAAACGCCTCTTCATGTGGCGGAATGATAACAATGATGCAGTGAATTCCACAACTCTGGAAAGTTCCGCACTTCGCATCCCAATTGGGAAGTTTACGTGCCCCCCTTCATTCAAACATCAAGGTAGCGAAGGGCAGTGTGGCCTGGTCTCGCTGCGTGCTGCAAATTCACATAGCCTCCAAAAAGCGGAACAGCCACCATCAAAGCCCGGGCTCGGCAATCTCAATAGCAAAACGCAACAAACTCTCGGTGAGGACTTTGCTGAAAAGCTGCACCCTGTACGGCATGTTCCGTTGAAGTGTATAAAGAATCTACTGCCTGTCAACCATTTTGGGCACTGTTTTTCTTTTCCAACACTTTTCAACACACTTTTCAAAGAATATTGAACCACAAGCTCCAGGAGTATTTCGTTGACGATCTACTTTGATCAATCGCTCGTTACTTTTTCCAATCTATTGCTCTCAATTACTTGCTCTTCTAAAGAAGTGGAAGAGCAGTCCGCACTTGTTAAGGCTGTGTAAGGAAGTGCAGCTTTTTTGCTCTCAAGGCCGTTGCTCTACCAAAAAGCAAAGGCAGCCTCTTCACTCGCTTACCACATCGGCACTAAGAACATTTGCTCTTCCGATCCGCGACCCAACCTTCCTCCTTACAACCACAACTCTCCAAAACGCAATTCGCAACTCTTGTTGACAAGCAGTTGCGCGTTGATATCAATATGTAAGTTATGCGCCTTTGAATTTCTGCGCGGGAACTGACTGTGCGATAGATCGGACTGAGTGAAGAATTTGACTGCACAAGTTCCCTCCCTCTCCCCTAGGTACACTTCAAAATTTTCACGACCACAAACAACGCGCAGCGTCATCGACGAAGGATATCGCAGAAGGGATCTGCATAGAACGAATTGCTTTCAAAATCTGTAAGCGAAACATTTCTTCAATCGCGTCGTTGTCACTGGAGATATCATCACTATATTGGCGATGGCACTACAGTATCGCGAAGTTCGCGATGACCTCAATGCCATTTGCCCGTTACCACTTCATCGCAAATCTCCTTTCGCTCTGTTGTGCATCTATCATTCTGTTGTATTATCCGCAGACAAGCACCTTCTCCCTTCAATTGATCCTTCCTACACCCTCCCTACCATACCTTGAAGTTGCGAAAACACCAACATTGTTTGTCCCCCATCACTTCATCACAAGTACCCTTTCACCACATTGCACATCTACTATCCTCTTCATCATCCGTGGACAGACATGCGCTTTTCATTTTCATTTGTTACTCCTCAATCCTTCATACTTTGCCTTGGGGCTGGTGCATCCACATGACGAAAAGGGGCTAACAAACACCACAGTTTGTCTGTTTCGACCAAACTCAGCTCCAAGTCAGTATTAGCCCTCAGCCATATCAAATCAAGTCCAGCCGCCGAGAATCGACATCGGCCAGTCATACCTCTTCAGTCAGGACAAATTCACGAAGTTTGGCTGCTTTTTTGAACACATTTCCTTTCAATCTTCCCACCCTCATTTCCCCTCACTTCCCTCAGCACCTTCGAGTTCCGCACTTGCCAAATCTACAAGTACTTTACTGACAAACGCAACCCCCAGAACTCGATAAATAAGCCAACATGCCTCGACAGAACTACCCCGAGAATGAGTATGGCGAAGAACTTGAGGACGAGGCCGAGCGAAGAGAGGAGATGGATCGCCGCATCGCCGCAAGACTTCAGCGTGAGCAAGACGAACAAGATGGTATCATGCCTACTAGTTCTAGTAGAGCAGTCGCAAGTCAATTCCGTCCCTCAAGTCAATTTGGTCCCCCAAGTCAATTCGCCCGGGCCCCCCCAAGTTATCCCCCAGGTCATGATCATTTCGGTCCCCCAAGTCAATTCCGTCCCTCAAGTCAATTTGGTCCCCCGAGCCAATTCAGCCCCCCAATTTATCCACCAGGTCATTCCGGTCCCCCAAGTCAATTCCGTACCCCAAATCCATACGGTGCACCGAGTCAATTCCGTCCCACAAGCCAATTCGGAACTAACACTCCTCTCTTCCCACCGCCTCTGGTTCCACAAAATGCTCCTCCTCGTCCGGCTGCAGACTCTGACGAGGGTTCTGTAAGCTCCAAGTCTGGTAATGAGGAAGAAGCACTTAATACGAGCAGACCTGCATCCAGGCCAGCGGCAGGCGACAGCACAAACTCGATGGCTGAAGCATTCGAGCCACACCACGATTACGCTTCGCAGATTGCCTCTGTCTTAGAGAGCAGAACGACAAATTCGGTTAGTTCGGCGTCCAAGACTGCATCTAAGAGCTCTTTTAAGGGCAAAAAGGTAGGTTATAATCCTGCGTCACTCGTAACTCTAATGCTAATATATTCTTTAAAAGAACGAACAGAACAACAAGCATGGACCCCGAAAGCCACGAGGCCACATGGCAATTCAAGAAGACGACCACAAGCTTAATGCCCGCGTTGGGAACCCCGATAGCAAGTTGCTAAAGATGCACTTTTATACGAAGGTGGAAAAGCCCAAGGACAGTGGAAACTGGGTCGACAGCAACTATCTCGTGAAGAACTACTTCACTCGTGCCAAGGGCTTCGACTGGAACAGCAAGGAACAAATTCGGGCGCTGAATGCATGGAGAGGACAACTTCGCAGCCGTAACTTCATCACTCGTCATAGAAAGCGTTGCTATTGGCTTGAAGAAGAGCAGGCAATGGTTTTGGCACTTATGAAAGAGCAATTTCAAACACGCAACAAGATCAAGTGGGGTCGTCTTGCGAACAGTTACAACAAGATGAACGAGGGTCTCTTTCAAAAAGCAGGTGCCGAAATGGCAAAGCCTGGTAGAAAGGCTGGTGACAAGCTGGAGGAAGATCGTGCTGTTCCTTGGAGAACCAGACACGCTCTCGAGCACGTCGTCATGAAGTGGGAGAAGACAGGTTGGCCAGGAGAGGATTATAAAACCCCGAAGCTTCAACCTTCTACTGAACACAACAATGTGGCAGACACAAGCGAGGAGGAAGTAGATTCTCCAGACGACACGGAGATCTCCGATCCTGAGCCAACTCCGGATCCTGAAGAGGCACGTAAGAAGAAGAATCGATTGGCAAAGCGCGCTGCCGATAAGAAGAAAGAGCGAGAGAAGGCAGCAGCACAGGGAAAGCCAGCACCCGAAAGCTCACCTTCTACATCGAATGAGTCTTCTTTTCTTACCCCGGAGCATGCAGGTAGACCTCTCACCGCCGGACAGAGCCTCTACCAAGCAATGTTGGAGAAGAAGAAGGCTGAGGCCGAAAAGAAGGCCAAGCAACCTGACCGCGCCCTCCCACTTGTCCCATACGGATCCAGCAGCGATGAAGACGAACCTGAGCCTGCCCCCGCCCCCGCTCCCGCTCCACGATCTCGACTCCCAGACAATCGTCCAATTGTCAAAACTGTCGGGTCTGGACACTACCAGATTCTGACACCTGTAGCTGCAACAAGCCTTTTCAGATACCCTCCCCCTCCCGGCAGTTTCAACAATGATTTACCCTGGAAATCAACCCTCAACGCACACAAATCCGCACCTACAAGCGATCCTATCAAGCGAAAGCGTCCCGAGCAAGAGTCTCAAATTCCTCCAGAGTCAAGCGGAAAGAAGGCGAAGATGTTCGGGAGCGAGGAGGAAGATGTTGAGGTGGAAGAGCCTGCTCCCCCAAACATGGGGGAAGCTGCTAGGGAAGAATCCGACGCTGTTGAGGCCGATGTTGCCATGGCGGCGAACATCATCATTAACATCTCATCCGCCGAGTCATCCGAGTCATCCGACTCCTCCCAGTCCACGGAACATGATGATGCGGGCGGCAAGCGTGGTTTTGGTTTTTTTTAATAATTTCTCCAAGGTGTTGATGTCTGTGTTTTGTTGCAATATCAGGGGGGCAACCAATCACGTCCCTCCTCTTTTCCTTCTTCATTTTAGCTTTGATTCTCTTTCAGCAATAAGCAACATACAGCTTTTTGAATGAAAGGTTATGCGACGGGAGGTCGCGGTGGTGGAACTTTGGGGTTTTTTTCTTAGATAGTGCATGTTTATGACGTTGGCGTATGGGTGGTCATTTCTTGATGATGTTCTGCTTGGTGGTTTTTACCTTGGTGGTTTTTTTCCTCTTCGATAACGCTGTTATTTTCCTTGGTGTGTTTTTACCTTGGTTGTTTTTACCTTGGCGCTTTTTTCCCTCTTTGACAACGCTGTTATTTTCCTTAGTGGTTTTTTTTCCTTGGCGCACTGGTTTGGAGCAGTTTATGGAAAGAGATACCCATGATTTCAAGGCGGTGATGTCCCTTGGTCATATGTTAGAGTTTTCAGAATAAATAATCTTGTTGGACTACTGTAATTGGGGTTCCAAATTTGATTGTTGTGATGTGAGATGAAAAGGGGAGAACTTAACTCACCTTAAGCGAAGTTTTGTGGTCGTGTAAAATTGAAGGTCAATGTGCAACAAAAATGCTCTCCAGACTAACTGGGAAATTCTGATATATCCGGTGCTTCATGCTTGAATGCTAATTCTTGGTGTGTAAAAGGTCGTAGTTAGGTCACTACGGTAGATTCTGGTAAATTCTTCTGCTTCTTGCTTTCATAGTTAACTACCTAGGTAGACAGTTTCAAGAAGCTGGAAGATCTTAGTGTTGTAGCCATCTGACAGATAGGCGAGGTTCGGCGGGCGATCCGTCCAAATGTGGCTTTTCGTAAAGCAGAGCAAGTCCGAGATACCTACCAATGTGAATTTGTCGGAGCAGGCAACGCACTCCACGGGGCGATCAAAGTCCAAATTTGTCAAAGTCAAGCGGAAGAAAGACACCTGAGGTTCAATTTATTCAGCGAGGCGTTATGGTGTGTGGATCTTTCGTTCAAGTGAGGGAGTTCAGGCGGATCTTGCTGTGGACTTTCTTTCGTTTGGCTTGGAGTACAAGAATCTGCGAGTTGATTATTTGGCAGCTCGGATACAAGAAATTTCCTGGATATTCGGAGGGTGCGTTGGAATGGCTCTAAGGGGACAATCTTGTTGCCGTGAGTAGAGGTGGTATTGATATCATAGTATTATTTTGAGGTGTAGATAGAAGGGGATCCAATATTTCATCTGGAAATATATGTCAGCGTAGGACTTCCATCGTGAAATATAAAAAAGGCAGAACTTAACCATTCCACAATAAAAGAAACAGCCCACTTTGCAGAAAAACACGCCAACATGAGGGCGCTGGCGGTGTAGATCATATACAGTGTCTTTCTCGAGAGCCCGAGAAGGAGGTAGTTCGTTGCTCTTGCGATAAATACTTGGCTAATTCAGAACTACGACCTTGGCCGACAATTGGACAAGAATCAAGTAATGGTATGACCATCTCCGTGATTAGCAGTAGGAAGCTGTTTGGATTTCGAAGTGAAGAGATCGAGAGAATACGGTAGCGCGTTAGGTGTATACTCAGACTGAGAGAAATGAGCCTTGATTTTTTTTTTGAGTACGTACTCGTAAAACTTTCTTCAGTCAGCTATTCCAATTCCCATGGCATCCACCCTTCAAGATCCACTCACACCTTATCAATCAATCTAAAACACCACCCCCTTCAAATTCAAACCCCATTCTCTCAAATACCCTACCATAACAAAGTTCAAAATAATAGAGGCCCGGTTTCCTTGGTTCATTACTTCATGAAAGAAATCCTCCCGTTAACCCTCAATTATCTTTAATGATCTGGCACAATGAAGTTAAAAACGGGAGAGGATGGGCTAATATAGTGCTACTGTACCGTTTCAATCAGCAGGAAGATGTAAAATTTCTGGGTGATTTAGATTGCGCTTGAGTTGAGATCCTGAAGCTCAAAGCTGTATAGACAACTTCATGCTAGGAAAATAAGCAAAAGGATACAAAGTCCAATAGCAATTCCTGGTTAATACACCATGACGCGAATTCAACTACGCCCAATAAACAACACAATAGAGGTAGAGGGTAGCATTTGCAGTATGCAATAACGGGAATGTGAAGAAGTGAGCGAGCTGGTGATTAGGTGAAGGACAGAGCAGGATAACACGAAAGATAAAAGCAGGAAAATTGTTAAGAGCGCGGGAAATACAGACTTGAAAGTTATGTCAAAAACCCAAAAAAGAAAGGCAGCCGCCGAATAGCGAGCTTCCTCCTACTCTTCAGCATCTCAAAACTCATTGGAAATCAAGACCAGACCTGATAATATCCCACCACATCACTTACCAACAATCCAGCCACCCAAAGCAAATGCCATTTACTCGATACGCATGAAGATGCCATTACCGTTTTCTTGGAGAGATGACATTCCCTCGGTCCTTCCAAATTCAAATATCAATACCGTGAGCCATCCTCAAGCTCCCCCTCCCCCTCCCAGCAACAACCCAGCCATCCAGATACCAAAGTCAAACATTTCTCCTTGACCAGGGTATAAACTTCATCGTCCGGCAGACTGAGGAGAATTCTGCCAAGTTCCTTCCTAAATAGTTTGGAAAATGGCAATACTGCGAGTCTGAGGTAAGAGATCTTCAAGGGATACGTACTGAGTCGGGTCCCTAGTAGGTTCCGAAAATAACTACAATAAGCAAGTAAAGTAGGTAACATGAGTCGGTTCCTTCCCGGTAGGCGAAGACGTTGCGAGGGCGGTGCCTGTAAGATAGATGGTAACACCTTACCTTATTCCAACGTCATAAAAGTAGATGCTGCGTCAAGTTCGCCGGTGACCTTTTCAAACGATACGTTATTGACAGATGATATGTAAAAGGGGAAAGCGAACTTCTTTCCACAGGAAATATTTCAAGCTAATTGACTGTAACATGCCTTCCATTGGGTATAAAACGCCGTGCCACATAAATCCGTCAAAATATACCGTCGTACTCTATCGTAGTAATCCACCTAGATCTCTCTCCATACCACTCACTCTCTCCTCCAACTCCCTCTTCTTCCTTTCCAATTCCCGGATTTCCTCCTCTTCCTGTCGTAAATCTTCATCTGTGACATGTACACTCTCTTCCTCTTCTCTGTACCCCTCTTCATCCTCATCTTCATCGTCCCCCCACCGGTCGCCTCGATTGATGCCTTCCAATTCCCGATTTAATCGTTGCACCTTTCTCTCGTAGTGATCGACGCTGTCTCTCAATCGACCATATCGTGATCTAACATTTTGTACTCGTTCCGGAACACCCCGTACTTCGTATACACCATTCAACTTTTCGACCCCGCGTAGCAAGACCTCGATATCAATTTCACCCTTGCCCTCTGTTTTGCGGACTTCCGAATGCAACTCGGGGCCCAAGACAGCCGCCACAGCCGTGTTCCGTCTAGGTACCCTTGATGTCGCGCTCGCAGCTGTGGTCACCTCTCCAGCCGCAACATTAAAGATAGTCTGCCGTCGCGCTTTCACGTCTGGGAAAGGGTTCGAAGAGGACGCAGGAGGGGGCGGAGGAGGCACAGAGAACAGGGCTCGTTCGTGAGGTTCGGTGTCGCGGATAAGCGACGTGATATCTGGAGTGGAAAGAAGGGCGTTGGTGAAGATTTTAGGCGGGGGAAAGCTGTTTGGCGGGGTTAGTCGGGGCTTTTGGCAAGCGGGAATGGTAAAGGGGGGAGGGATGTGGAACGTACGGCAGGGTCGCTATGGATTCCGCAGACAGAGAGATCTGTTCGAGATGCCGCGATAGTAGCGACATTGTAGGTTTGTCTGCGGAGGAGGGATTGCGATTATGGGTGACGTTGGAATTATGTGAGGATGCGTGCAAGTGGGCTGATGGGTTTATGTACACTTGTATTTGTTAGGTATCGCTCGCTCACGGGGTAAACGCGTCGGTGGGAGGGAAAGCGCGACTCCACCAAAATAAAAAATACGGTGGCCCTGTTGATGGCACTTGGGCGTCGTCTCTCCAGAGTCCAGCTCCAGCTCCAAAACTCCCAATAGTCGACCACACAATTTCAATTGCCCTTGTTTCGCCTCCTCGAGCAAAGCTGCCGATGATCTTGATCTAAAGTGCGCGCCTCTTATGCGCATAGCCGTCGCCGCCTTGGACGATTCGAGATTTTCCAACACCATCGTCATTTACTACCCAGTTTGGCAGGCCAGTCAAAAATAAATTTGTGTGAGTTTCCCCACCATTGGACTGGACGCCCTCTCCTGCTCTCATGCACGCAACAGACCGACGCCCCGCGATTCTTTCTCTTCACGTTCCCGAAAATGGGCCTGCCGACAGCTGCTGAGCGCAAAAATTACTTCCTTTTCCTCGCTTCACCGATCACGATGCGTTGGCGGAATCCTTCGTAATATAGTAGAGTCAGGCTCAGGGGTCTCCGACGCGCTCACACTCTGCCTGTTCTTTTGCTGGAACCACTCGAGCGACGCGCAGAGTAGCAGGCAGAGCAACAGGCAGAGCAACAGGCAGAGGGCCAGGCAGCCCACAAATGCAGGCGTGCTTCGGATCTAGAAATATTCTGGACAGGCAGACGGGCAGACAGACGCGCATTTCCACTTCCACACATTTCACTGCACACACTTCACTGCACACATTTCACTGCAAGCTTTCCCACTCCAAGCCTTTTCACTTCAAGCTTTCGCACTTCTTTTCTTTTTCTCTCTCTTGTCTCCTCTCTCTTTTTCTTCCCTCCCTCCCTCCACTCCTCAGCACGCACTGCATCCACCGTACTCGCGGTGGTCGAGGCAAAGACCCAAGCAGCGGCAGCAGCGTGCTTTTTTTTCCCTTTGTCCCTGAGCCCAGCGCGCATTGCTGCCCAACCAGGCTGAACCCGGGATTATCCAACTCGCTCATTGCGTGCACATCCGGGGCTCTGGATCTCTCATCATCTCACGGAGCCTCTTCTTGTTGGTCTCTTGGCCTGTTGGCCCTCTCCGCTCAGCTCCATTCAACCTGCACCATTGCTGCCCACGCGGTCGAGTCTACCCGAAGAGCCTGCTGTTGCGGCGAGCCCTGCACTGCGTTGTGCAAGCCTACTTACTCGACCAACCGCTTCCGTTCACCCCCATGGCCAGGCGGAAGAGGGGCCGTCTTGCTACATAAGTTCTCGGCTTGCCGCACTTTTTTTTCTAACCATCCATCCTGGAGCTTAACAACTCGGACGATACTTCACGCACCACCTCAACATCCACATTCAATTTGTTCGCCTACTGTGCCTGTTTTCATTCCGAAACAGGTCAATTTGTCTCCCCCTTTTCCTGAGCAAGCCAAGCCATCCCAGCTTCATTTCTGCCCTGGTCGCTCGGCTCCGCAATTGGCTGCCCCGTCGGACTTATCTTGACCTTCTGGTGGCTTGACCTGACCCGAGTGGACTCTACGCATTGCCAGCGAGAGTTCTGGATATCTGACACCCCCTTTCTTCTTCTTCTCTCAGCGGACCAGAGAGATTCAAGTTGCGAAGCCATCGGCGTCCAAGCTCCTTTGCTACTTCTTATCATGAACTGCGATCCTCTTCGTCTCTTCTCTCCTCGTTGGAGATATTTACCGCGGGCATTGACGCCTTGACCTACGCAACACCACACCAAAATCAGTGCCAACGCACACCTCAAAGCTCCGGAAACCAGAGACATCAACAAATTTAGCAGCCATGGGGCCTGCTTCGCCAAACTTCAACTTTGCCCAACAGGCAGCACCCTCCTCTCCACCACACACACCCACTTCAACCTACCCTTTTCCTTTCGGCAAACGTCAAGGCTTCCACTTCAGTCAAATACCTGACTTTGAGAATGGAGGCATGGGAGCCATCGTTGCAAATGGCCAAGGGAATGGCTTCAGTTACATGCCGTCGCCTCGCGCCGCAGATCTTTCACCACGCTCTTCATCTCCAGACTCATCGGTCTCTGGGAGTCCACCACGTTCGGAAGCCTCTTCACCAGGCCCCTCAAAAGAATCTACACCACCGCGACGCATTGTAGATGGAGACTTCACTATAGCCGAATTCCAGAAAACAGACTATGACGAGTTCGATAGTGACGAAGATTCGGTTATCAGACCTCATGAATATGAAGATGCGGCCTCGGATCGTGCACCTTCTGTGAAGGCATATGAAATCGACCCGGAATTTTGTGCCAAAATGCAGAATTTACGCTACGCAGCAGCACACGAGGCACACGATGATTTGTCTGATCCCGAGGAAGATCGGGAGGCTTGGGTACGAAGAATGAAAGCGGAAAAGAGACGTAAGAGACGGAGCTCGAGCAGCGTACAAAAGAGAACATTCAGTTACAGCATTGGCAGTGATAGTGATGATGCAGACATACAGCCAGTAACCTTCGAGGGTGCTACGAGCGCAAGGAGATTGAGGAGAAAAGTCGAGGATCGTGGAAGCCTAATTTTCGACGATCCGCCGCCACGCATTGATGAGTTGGAAGAGCCGGAATCTTGCGAGGAGCTGGTTGAGATAAAGCATAGCGATGGAGGATTTTGCGAGTTGCCATATTTCAATTATGTGCAGGACATGGAGGTGGACTCTGATGACGAATGAGCATATTTACGAGGGGCTATACGTTTCAACAACTCATCTGGTGGGATATAAATTTTGGATGACGACCATGACGACGAGGATATTGATAATGATTGCAACGATTTACGACCATAGATAGACATCGCCTTGACTGGCTGGACAGCATAGGGATAGGCGATTAGCATAGCATTTGAGCAGTGGGCATATGGGAACTTGGAAACTTAGATAGGCAGCCGCCATGCGCTGTGTGATTGGATATAGATCATAGCGTTCTTTTGGGGGGGCTGCCTTTATCTTCTGCTAGTTGAATAGGTACATGGGCATTTGGAATGCCATGTTTGAACATTTATTTTTGAGCCTTTTTCCAATTCCTTGATGAAATGCGACCTTTGCGAGTTTAGCCCCAAATCTGCGACGACATTTCCTTTCCAAAATTGAATTCGCAATTATAGTGAAAATAAAAATATATTAAAAGTTGTGTAGCTTATGAGAGCGTCGACTTACTAACATATTGTTCTATCAAACCTGGCAGGCGATATTCTCTGGTGAAATCGGATCAGGCCGAGTAAGAATTGGTTTTGTAGATGAATACCTAGGTACTCAAAGGGAATTGAAGATAATCCTATTAGATACAAATGATAAGTGAATAAAATCGGCCCTTCAGTATAATATGTAATCAACAAGGCTGGGCTCTAGGCCTTTTCGTACTAGGTTGTGGTTGACGGCTTCTAGAAGCTTAACAACCTTGAGGCTCGTGCGCCTCCCCGCAAAATCCCCGATCAACCTCATTGCATTCCGACCAACGCCAGACATTCGATGGGTGGCTTTTACTATCGCTCTCGACACGCTATTACGCCCATACACTCTTGATAAATCTTTGCACACACATTTGGAGAAATACATAATTAATCTACATTTTGATCGCCCTTACCAGCACCATGAACAATCCAGGGCAGGGCGGCCAATTCCCCCCAGGTCAAGGTCAAGGCCAACCTGGAGGAGCTGCCCAACAACAGCAGAACCAGCAGAGAAGAGCGCAACCGCCGCTATTCAAACCTGAACAGATGCGCAATCTGCCAGATGCATTTGCCTCCGAGAAGGGTAAATGGGAGCAAGGCCTGACCTCGCTTTGGACTACGCTTCAGAAGAACGCTGCCGACACACCTGAACACCAAGACGCGAAACGAAAGATTTTCGAATTCTCCAAGAACCTGAACAATAAAATGCAAGCATACAGAATGCAGCAAGCTCAGGCGCAGGCTCAAGCTCGGGAACAGGCACAACAGAGTGGAGGCGCAAGACCACAGAGTCAAGGCCAGCAATCACAACAGCAGGCGGGAGAGAGTAGCGGACAGGCAGCAAATACCGAACAGCAGCAGCGGCCGAAAGTTTCCCCCAAGGTCATGGAACATGTCAACAAATTCCCCTACGTTTTGCCTGCTCAGTTCGCCGCTGGCTCTCCAGAGGCCGCTAAATGGCTGAGTGAGGCCAAGCAACGATACTGCAAGGGTCTCATGTCGATGGAAGCTGCGACCGGCCGACTTTCGATGCTGGAGAGTATGATGCAGAAACGAACGGAAGACAATAAGACTTTGAGTGAAGAAGAGCAGAAAGATTTCAAGGAAAAGAAGGAGCAGCTCACCAAGACACACGCCGAAGCAAAGAACTTTGTAGACAACTTCCGCAATCAACAACAACGCGCAGGAGCAGCTCGCGATCAACAACAGAATGCGAATGCGATGGCAAACCAACAGCAAACGAATACAGGCCAGCAGCAGCCAGGTAGCGGAAATAATAGCAATGCAAATAGCGTAGCAGCACCTCCGCCCACCAGACCACAGGTAAATCCCCAACAGCAGCAACCCTCGAATCCCGCATTGCAAAGCACCCAAGCTGTGAATGCCGCGATCGAAGCTGCCAGAAACCAACAGATAGGTGGTCCTAGACCCGCGCAAAACAATCAGTCCTCACAAGCTCCTCAAGTCACCCCTCAAATGGGTCAGCAAGCTTCTGTGGCTCAAGGTCCTTCTATCAAAACTGAATCTGGAGCCTCGGTGGGTCCACCACTCCCCCCACAGATCAACACATCTTCAGGAATGATGCAGAACCCGCGAACCATGCAGAATTCGCCTTCAAGTGCTCACCCTCAGTCTGGTCACCCACAGTCGGCGCACCCACCATCTGGCCATCCCCAGTCTGCTCACCCAACATCTGCTCATCCACAATCTGCTGGCGGTGTCCCTCCATCTGCAAGTTCCCAGCCGCCACAAATTCCTCGAGCGCTCACGCACTCAGCCGCACTAACACAAGCCGCAAGAAGTTATTCAAGCGGTAACACTGCTCAATCTGCTGGCGCTCACGTTATGGGACACTCACATCCTACGGCCACACAACGAGAATCCACCAATATCAACTCAATCAAGATGCCTATCCCAAAACACCTCCCTGAGCGTTCTACTGCTCCCCCACAGCCTGTTGCTATCAATCAAGCACGACCAACATACTCGGGTGGACCTAGCAATGCTGGCAATGGTGTCATGGCTCAACCAGTTCTCCCTAAGACTCCCAACTACAACATGGCTGGCGAAGGTGACCGAGTCTTGAGCCGAAAGAAGTTGGAAGAGCTTGTTAAGCAAGTCACTGGTGGAGGACATGGAGACGGACCCAGCTTGACCCCTGAAGTCGAAGAGGTATGTTGTTTTTTTGAAAATTCTTTGAGATCGGCCTCACTTTTGCATCCGATCTATCAAAAAAAAAATGTCAGCTGACCTTTGTAACTAGTCCATGCTCACAGTTGCGGATACTTTCGTTGACCAGGTTCTTCACTCTGCTTGCAAGATTGCCAAAGAGCGTGGTTCCAAGACTCTTGAAATTCGTGATATCCAGCTCACCCTCGAACGTGGCTATAATATCCGAATTCCTGGATACGCCAGCGACGAGATCCGTACAGTCCGCAAGATTCAACCAGCCAACGCCTGGATCTCCAAGATGAGCGCCGTTCAAGCATCCAAGGTTACTGGAGGAAAGAACAACGACTAAACTGTGCAATAACTAATGGGCTAGCAAGGCGTTGTATGATATGGGCACTTTGGAGGAGTCTTTACGGATCTGGCGTTCAGGAAGCCTGGCATTGAACGAAAAAGGACGTCATGATACTACGGTACCAAAGATTCATTTTCATGTACACATCTCGGGCGTGCTCCTTAATAATGCCACAGATTCTTCACAACCTCTAGACCACATATAAAAGTGAGGCTATAGATATCTAGGTACAAGTGACTTAATTTAGTTCAGGTACAAGTGCAGGTGACTTCAAACATGGCCACACGTGATCGTATAATCCCTGCCACGACCGAGATGGAAGGTCCTGTGGTCAGCCTGCCTGTCTTGTGCTGAATAACAACATAACACGTAATTAAGTTGAGAATTAAACACCAGCCAGAATCTAATCCGATTTCAAGAGCCTTGTAGAAACTAATAAGTTTTGAATCATTTCATTAGCTTAAATTATCAAGGTATTACTGTATTCCATGTACCGGTCGGTAAGTACCTTGAATGCCGTCGCTCTCTGCTCTGCTCTGCTAAGCGAGCTGACTCGCGTCAAAGCGTTGCCTGCGCTGCCTGTAAAGTCTTGGCCTAAGGTTGAGCTGCAATCTATCACCGGAAAGCAGCTTCCAAGCCAACTTCAACATCTACACCCCAAGCCAAATTCCATCAAAGAACCATCCAGAAACTCCTCGCACTCCCAGAGAGCTGCCTTAAAAAACTGCCTACGATCTCACGCCTACCGAAGCCCATCAACGCGATCGCCGAGAGAATCAAGAGCACGTCACAAAGGGCGCCTTGAAGGACGCTTATAACTCGATATGCCTAGCAAGACACCACATACCAACGGCAACAAACCTGTCGAGAACGGGGTCAATGGCACGAAGGAGGTCGAGATGAAGGATGATGCGCCTTCTTCTTTGAAGGGTGGAAAAGGCAAGAAGACGAAGGAAGGAGAGGAAGAGATGACAGTGGTAGTACCGCCATCGAAGGGCTCCAAGCTGGCCGCTCCACCAAGTAATGATACCGATGGTGATGTTGTAATGGATGGAGATGTGGAGGTGGATGGCGCGGATGGCGCTGTTAAGATCGACCCAATAATCAAAGCTGTAGCTGGTATGTTGAGCTCACGTCTCTCTACGTCGATTTCCGCCATCATCTGCTAACCTTTACTTCTCCATGGCAGACATCAAGAGCAACTTCCCTCTACTCGAGCGTGCAGTCGCGTTATTTGATGCCAGATTTTCTCTCCGCGCGCTTCGGTCTATCTCCTCAATCCGCAAACGCCTTACGCCCGACATCCTCACGCAAGTGATTACCGAGACCTACCCAGCAACAAGCACCGTGGCGAGATCTTTGTTGGTCGCTCTGGATAGAGAAAATGCTACATTTGCGGAGACAAGCTCTTCTGAGATGGAAATCGATAGCGTTTCAAAGGCGACCAAGAATGGCAAGAAGGAAGCAAAGGACGTGATCCCCGAAGTCGATATTTTC
This sequence comes from Hymenotorrendiella dingleyae, assembly GCA_003988905.1. Lineage (NCBI taxonomy): Eukaryota > Fungi > Ascomycota > Leotiomycetes > Helotiales > Helotiaceae > Hymenotorrendiella > Hymenotorrendiella dingleyae. The sequence continues at coordinate 61,522 of QYAP01000148.1, forward strand.
CTAGGAATTCTCATCCAGATCTACTATTTGGACAACAAGGTCACGCAAAAAGGAGCAGTGTTTTCGGCACATCTCGCTGAACGGATACATACTTTGAATCGCCGGACCCTGGACTCCCTCTCTGCTCGTGTGTACTTCTACTACTCTTTATTCTGCGAGCAGATGCAGCCTCTTCCCCCGTCGCCTTCATCCCCCGTTGTATCTCTCCGACCAACTCTTCTTTCTGCGCTACGAACAGCCGTCCTACGAAAAGATGTCGATACACAATCTACCGTCATTGTTCTACTGTTGCGAAATTACCTATCAACGTCCCACATCACTCAAGCCGATCTCCTCGTCACACATACCAAGTTCCCTGACAACGCGTCAAATAATCAAGTTGCGCGTTATTTATATTACTTGGGTCGCATCCGAGCCATTCAACTCCGCTACACAGAAGCCCAACAACAGCTCACCGCAGCCACAAGAAAAGCTCCTTCGAGTCCGAGTGCGGCGGGGTTTTCCCAGAGTGCAACTAAGTTGAAACTTGTGGTTGAATTATTAATGGGTGACATTCCCGAGCGTGCTACCTTTCGCGTTGCCAGCATGGAGCGTGCCCTCGAGCCATACCTACAGCTTGTACAAGCAGTGCGAGTGGGTCTGCTAGGAGAGTTTGAGAGCACAATCAAGCAGCACAGCGAGACTTTCCGACGTGATGGAACATACACTCTTATCCTCCGTCTGCGACAAAACGTTATTAAGACGGGAATTCGTATGATGTCTTTGTCGTACTCGAGAATTTCCCTTCGCGATATATGCATACGCCTTAAGTTGGAGAGCGAGGAGTCTGCAGAGTACATCGTGGCCAAGGCGATTCGCGATGGTGTCATTGAAGCTTCTCTGGATCGTGAAAAGGGTTTCATGAAGAGCAAGGAGGTTGGAGATGTATATGCGACCAGAGAACCAGGAGAGGCATTCCACGAGCGTATTCGTGCATGTCTCGGCCTCCATGACGAGAGCGTCAAGGTATGTTGAATTCCACCTTTGATTTGAACCCGCTGACAAATAAATAGGCTATGCGATTCCCAATGAACCAGCATCGACTAGAACTCAAGAACGCCCAAGAGGCACGAGAGCGCGAACGCGAAATGGCCAAGGAGATTCAGGATGGAGATTTGGACGAAGATGACCTCGGTGGGGAGTACGAGGGAATGTAAGATGACGATGTTGGTGGTGGAGACGGTCTGGAAGAGTTGTACACAATCGCGAAAGTTGTATGCATGGAAACCATGGCGACAATATGGGAGGAATGGAATGAATGAGGGGAAATGAGTGGAGGGTGGACTTGGTTTTGGCTTGGTGGCAAACTTCTATAATACTTGTCTTGCTACTATTACCTTTACCTACAACACTAAACCAATGACCTCTCTTTGGATTGATTGCACATTTGGCATTTGGGTGGCGTGTTGGTGGGAAGCGCAAGGGGGGCGAATGCTATTTTGTCTTTCAGTTATTCTTGGGGAAAGACCTTGCTACTATTAGTTTTCTACTACCTTTAACACTACTATGCCTCTGAGAGCCAAATGCGTGTCTACGCTTGGATGGGGAAATCTGCTTTTTCTGTCTTGTCCGTCGCAGTTCTGGGGCTCTCTCATGATCAATCGGTGGAGGGTGGGGGTTAGTAATAGAGATGTGTTTTTTTTCATCATGTATAGCTGCTTAGTGTGAGATTATATTGTAAGATTATTTTCGTAGATGAACATTGACGTATGAGCTGTTTTTTGTGTGGTGCCATGTGTTTGCTGACTTGATTGCCTTGTTTTGTTGAGTGAGAGATCGATTGGGGGTGATTGGTGATTGGTATGGGGTAGATTGGTTTGATGCGAGGGTCCGGATTAGAGATGAGACTGGACTGAGTGGTTTGGAGGTGTATGTGGGTGTGCCCGAGGGGGTAGGGTAGGGTAGGGTAGGTATATGGTTTTGCTGCGAGTGAGAGTGAGATGGGATGGGATGGTAAGTTGGTAGGATGGAGGCTGGTGGGATGGGAGGTTGGTGATATGAGTGGTGTGAAGGTAGGGCCGAGTCGCCGGGGTGGTATTGTGATGGTAGGTAGGCTTTCTTGTTGGTTGGAGGAGGAGGGATGGATGGGAGGGAGGGTATGGTTTATCTGAGGTAGAATTTATGTCTTGTATGTAGGTGGTTGGCTGGATTGGATTGGACTGATATGACAGGGGGAGTTAGGAGGTGAGATATGGATGTTGGATTAGCAGGCTTCTCAATTCATCTTAGGGTAGTAAGCAATAATACTAAGCATGTAGGGCAATTGATAACCTGAACAGACATGTTGTAGGACTTTCTCGCACAATGTCTAGAGTCAAGTTGAGAGGTGATGGACTAAGAGGAATTCAAGGCTTGGAAATTGTATTTGGGCGGATTAATTCAGCAGGAGTGAGTAGAAATCGTGAGGTGGAACTTCAACGGCACTTGTCTGTTATTTTTCGCGCAGGCCAGGCGCAGGCTGAAAGGCAGGAAACCTTTGAGCTGTTTTGGGGGAAAGGGGGATGAGTATGGCACTGTGGCTTAAACATTTCTTTTCTGTTAATCTATCTTCTTGATACGCTCTTCTGGTTAGCATGAACGGTCCTAGAAAAAGTAAGTGTTAGTACCGCGTCTTATTATGTATCCTTTCTTCTATATCTGCAGTTCTTAGTTTTGTACATCTCTCCGAACGAATATCACCTCCCTAGGAAGGAAGTGTTTGGAAACTCAGTTTCTAATTACGACTGCCTGAATTAAGTTGTATTCGTGACATTAGCAGATGATTGGAGTATGCAGTTGTTACTTGTCAGAGGAGTCGTGGCTGTGTGATTTGCGTGGTTTGATGTGGAAATTTAGTTGGGAGCTGTTTGCTGACAAAGGCAATTGTACCGGTACAGTATTTTAATTCCCATTACACTTCCTCATAGCTACAGTATTGCGGTATTTCAGCCACGTACGGTGCGGCTTTGGGTGATCTATTAATGATGAATTTACTGTGATTTCTCCCGGAAATGAGGGCAATTCTGGGAATTTATCGTTCGTGTCAAATCACGACGATGAAGGGTTTTGGGACGAAGTAAGATGTTCTCTGGCGACACCAATTGATCTTTAGGAAAAGAGAAGAATACTCACCAACTCGAATGCGAATTTGTGCTCGTTTTTGAGTCGCAGAAGGTTGTTGGCAAGAAATAGAGAAGTGAAGTACAGTTCTCTCAACATCCAAACCTTCCCCGAAAACACTCAACCTCCCATCCACTACGACTGTCCACAAGCCACAAATAGGGTTGCTTAATGAACGCGAATTTTTTGAACTAAATGAATAAACAGCTAAATGACCCTAGGATTTTTAATCATACAGTTCATAAACACCCCCAGATTTTAAATGAATTTAGCCATATATTCATGAATTTTCATTTAATTCATATATATATTTTTAGAATAAATATACTTCTTCCAGGTCTAATATCCTACTAAATTTATATATAAATATGGACAGAATAGAAATATCGAAGTCCGATAGAGGCAAAATTTCAGAAATCTCGGAAATTTCATTAGAATTTCCGAGGAATTATTTTTAATCTGACTTCCCACCTAATTTATTAAACGAATTAGATAACCAACTTTCCGCCGGAAATAATTCTGAAAATTCATGAATTATTTAACCATTCATAGAATTATTAATATTAAATGATCAGAATTATAAATCGATCGAGTTAAATGAATCGAATTATAACCAAAAAATCCTATTCATTCAATTCATTAAGCAACCCTAGCCACAAACCATAACATCCTCCAACCTTCTCAACATCCCCTCTACCCTAAATCCATCCTTCATATTTCACAACTATCCGCCCATATCCACGATCCCCCCGAATCAAACCCCCAATTCAAAAATGAAATCCTCTTACCCTCCCTCCAAACATCGTAACGTCTTCAAGACCTCGATTGTTTAACCACCTTCAAGCCAAAGCTTTCTGCAATTGAAAGCAAGGCACCTAAAGAAAAATGAGAGGATGAATAAACTTTAATGTGTGAATTGTCGAGAGATGGAGTTGGGATTTTGAAGTGTTGCAGTCTCCTTCCCGAGAAATTCGGAGAGAAAAGAGAAGAGAGGAAAGTAAAGGTGTTGTGCTTAGGATTTAAATGGCATTATCGCAACATTGTCATTCATCTCCGACTTGTTCATTTCGATGCTTTGAATGGATTGCGAGAGCACTGAACAGTACTGGCACTGAAGAATGGACAAGGGTAAATCACTGTAGTTGCATTCTGAAGTAAAGAAGACCTGGAGTTACAATACATAACAATAATCCAATCCTTCCATCCCCCCATTTACTTATTCCCCTTCCCAGTGCTACCTAGGCCCTATTCGTTTACAAATGGGCGCGCATTATGATGCCTTTACCCAGATCCCTTCCTTCCTAATAAACTGCACTCTACCCACAAGATAGATCCCGAAGCCCATTTGGGAAAAACCTCTAGCTTGCATTCCACATAAGCTCCTTATGCTTATTATCGTCCTCCCCAGCCGAACAACGATAAGTATCGAGCCTCGTAGTGTACTCTTAATTCTCCACGATAATGCGCTGCCATTTGTGAACGAACAGAACCTTACTCCTCGAGTTATCATGCTCAAGACTCGAATCTATCAAACACTTAAGAGTCCATGTAAGCTCGCTCATATTCCATGATCCATCACTTCTACTTCGAGTAAATCACTACAGTCATCGAATCACCGCTCCCGCGCTCTTCAAACTACAATACCAAGACCAAGACCAGAGTATATAACACAAGCCACTCAGCGTTCTGCACAGCTCAATCCAAAAATTAATTGCAGATTGCGGATTGTGAATACCACGACTCCATTCTAAACCCTAGGTTTGAATAGCGTCGTATGACCCACGAACTAGCATTTTCAAATTTCTAGCTTACATGTGACATAGCTCACGCACCAAAAAAGCTTCCAACATACCTACTATGCTATGCCAAACTAAGATTAAGGAGCTGGCCAGCCAAATGCATGTCAAGATTGAGAAATGCAATGTACAAACAATGAAGAATCACGAGTAGGCGGCAAGGGCAGCAGACCTACAATCCATAGTGGCATTCACAATCTCACCGCTATAATGAATGATTTGGCAATGCGGATGACCCTGCAAGATGCTAGTCACCCCGAGCTAGCTTGATGTGTAATAGACATATGGCCACTAGCAACAATGGCGCCGGACAATAAGATAGGTAAAAGTATAATTGTATGAACAATGTCAGGCTGTAGCGGGGTGTCATGCAGTCCTCGCACTCGTAGTTCATCTGTCATGATATAAAAGCCGCGGCCTAGCACCGCACTAGTTGGCGCCAGGGACAGTGACATCGCGGTAGTGACCGGGATCTAGTGCTCTTGACTTAGTAGCCCCGTCAATTGCTCAGTAGCCCCGTCAATTGCACGTAGTATGCCCTATGCCCTACAAAGAGTGAATGCTCATTGGGCAATTCATCGACACCGGTCCCAGCCGATGTGAATCGGTCCCGGCAACCATTTTGGCGGCGATGACCACGCGGTGCCACGCGAACGCGACAGGAATATAAAATCCCGCCCGCGGTCCCAGCCATTCCCAACTTTTTCTTCCTCCGCAGTCTTCCTCAGAATCACGACCAGAACACCGCACTCGCATTCTTTTTGCAAACGCAACCTTCTGATAAACGATCCTCGATTGAGATTCTTCCTTGACAACAACAACCTTCTACTTACTTTGATCATCATCCGTGACACTTATTGACTATGTCTCCCGTCACTTCCAACAATAGCAAGGCCCAGCAGAGCGCGTCTGCTAATAACAAATCCACCACCAACACCTCTCGCACCACCAACGCGGGTGTCACAGCCCCTTCATCGAGCCTCGCTTCTGCAACCAGCTCATCAAGTGGAGTTGCTAAGAAATCGAAGTTCACAGCCATGTTGGATTTCGCTCCTCGCCGTCGCCAGACCCCAGCCAACCGCGCCGCCGACGACACTCCCAAGCACGTCGACGAGGCAAAGGATGCGAGCCAACATAAGGAGCCAAAGCCAGAAAAAGGTTCAGCACCTTCGACATCCACCCAACGAAAGCAAGTCAATAAGAACACGACTGGCTCGACCTCGCTCCCACCTCCGGGACGAACACAATCACAACCGCCTCTTGCACTCCAGCGCGCGCAGTCTGCGACATTGAAAGCACCGCCAGCCCCAGCTGTGCTAACAACAAAAACCATCGGCGGACAGAGGGTCACTGCCATTCGCCCAGAACGAATGACAATGGCCCAAGCCAGAAACACGACCTTCGGAGCGATGTTTGGCTCCAAGAAAAAAGCCACACCTGGCGCAGGACCGGCTGGGACCTTACCACTGGCAGCCAAGGCGACTCCAGTGACCACCACATCGTCCTCCAGTACATCGAAGCCCCAACAGCCTCCAGGGGAATCACTACCGAATACTCCCCCCAAGTCTGATGAGGACCAATCGTCCCCTGAGCCTAGCGCCGAACAATCAGCGCCATCGACCACACAGCTCCCCAAGAAGAGAAAGGCTCAGGGGGGCCGTGAAGAACCACAACCTCCGAAGAAAGCAAAGAGAGATTCCTCATCACCAGTCTCGGAATCGGTACCAGCATTCGCACCTCGTCCGCAAGCATCAAAGCGAAAGCTTCAGGCAGAGGACGAAGAGAAGCCTTCGAAGAAGGTTAAGGTTGATTCTTCAACCGCGGATGACAAGATCCCACGCAAGACTGCTGGCGGAGCTACTCGCCCCCTCGGCAAGAAGGCAGTGGGGGATGATCAAACGCATGCTGTCCCCGACATCGTGGAAGATTTTTCCAAGTGGGAGGAGGAGCAGCTTAGAGCTTCTCGCAAGGCTTCGAAAAGCAAAAAACGAAAGCAGACAACCCGATCGCCAGAACCGAAGAAGAGCAAAACCAAGACCAAGCCGTCTGGCTCATCCCAAAAGACCGATTGGAAGAAAGAGTATGCGGCGCAACAGAAGCTCATAGCAAACGACCCCGACCTCATGGCCATCGCCGGCATCGCCAACGACCGAAAAAGCCGACATGTCACGGCTGCTGAGACTAAGGTCGAGTGGGAGGACTGGAGAAAGGCGCAAGCAGAGGGGATAGCGCGAGAGAAGGATTGGATCAAGTGGGAGCGCATCCACAAAAATCAAACTCGAAAGCGAGATGGGGAGGAGCGTGAGATGGCTCGAAATATAGGTGAAGGGGAGAAGAAGACTGACGAGATTGACGTTGACCGTCCCTCGCTTGAGAGTGGCCCCACTTCAACCCTGGCAAGCCACTCACGCCACTCGCCGATCGCAAAAGCCTCGCAACGACAACGCGACGACCACCCCGATTTCCACAGCGTTCGTAAAACTCGCATCCAAATGCCGGACGCTGTTGCGAAAAACATCAAAGCTAAAATCACCGAAGATAATGATCGAGCGGCTCACACCAAGAACATTGGCGATGTGATCTTCGGTGATGTCAAGTTCGAATCTTGGTACCCGTCGTACTACCCGTCTGAAATCTTGGGACTGAAAGAAGGCAAGAAGGTCACTCCGTCCATTGTGCCAGAATTATATGTCTGTCCATCGTGCTTTGCCTATTGCAAAGACCCCGAGAAATGGGCACAGCACTGCGCCTGGTGCGAGAAGAAGGTTCCGGGCGAGAAGATATACGAACACGGAAAGAGCGGGACTTGGAGCATTTATGAGGTCGACGGTGCAAAGGATGTCGTAAGTTTCCTTCCGGTCTATTTTCCCATTCACCTTTGCTAATACCCTTGCAGCTCTTCTGTCAGAACCTGTCCCTCTTCGGCAAGCTGTTCCTCGACGCAAAGTCCGTGCTTTTCGATGTGTACAACTTCGACTACTTCGTCCTTGTTCACACCAACCCAGAAACTGGCGCCGACCAAATTGTTGGATTCTTCTCCAAGGAGAAAGTTTCCTTTTACAACAACAATTTGGCCTGTATTCTGGTCTTCCCACCTTGGCAACGAAAAGGCCTTGGCGAACTCCTCATGGGCGTCTCATACGCAATCAGCCGCCGTCAACAGGTCCTCGGTGGCCCAGAGACCCCAATCTCGCACCTAGGTCTCAAAGGCTACCTGCGCTTTTGGGCTCGCGATATCGCCAGATTTCTCTTGGATTTACCGATGACCAACAAGAAGCAAGGTCACGGTCAGATCGACATTGCGAGAATCAGCCGTGAGACCTGGATCAAGCCAGATGAGGTCTTGCAAACCTTGCGGTCGATGGAGATTGCGGATAAGCACGACACAGTCGATAGCACGGTTACTATTGACAAAGAACACGTGCGAAGATTCCTTGCCGAGAGCAATATCAGCTTGAACCATGTCATCGACGAGGCTGGTTTTCTCAAGGATTATTCTCCGCGCCAGACAGGATCGGAGAAGGAGGAGGAGGAAGAAGAGGGAGAAGAGTAGATGAGGTGTAAATTGTGGAGGACTTGAATCACAGAGGATCATGGGCGGCATATGACGCATACTGCATTTACGGAGTACGGGTTTGGAACACGGAGTGAATGGCATTTGATGATCGTTTTGATTTTGGGGAAAGATACCCAGTGGGAGGAACAGTTTTGATTTTCTAGTTTGCTTGCGATTTGAGTTGTCTCCCTCGGAAGTATATTCCATGTGCGAGGTCGAGAGGTCGTTAATAGCCTCGTAATAAAGTTTTTCTCATCACATATCTTTGTAGCTCTACACTGTGACCCTTAAGTGATTCCATCTTGTAAATTTTGAATAGTATTGATCATACTGTAGCTTAAAACTTCAGAGCAACGTGGCGGGAAACAAAGAAGAGGCTCAGTAGCCTCATCTCTGGTTCGGCCGTGGGCAAACACAAGTCCCAGCCTTGCTTTGCCTAACAACTCGGAGCGTAAATAAATGGAATCTGCTTGTCACAAAATGGAAATGTGTAAACCAGACCGCGCAGCATGGCAAACAAGTTCGAAGGCGTTTTCATCCAACACGCAAACATCTATGTTGCTACATGCTGCCTAGATTTCCCCTTGTTGTTTCTATTCATTATGTAAATTATGTGTTAAATGGCTCAGTAATGTGTATTTAAGTAGCCTCTACCGCTCGGTAACTATAGTCTGATACTTTCATATTTTAATCTATACAAATGCCGTTAATTATAAATGCTGTACTTTTGCAATGTGTAATTGACTCTGGAAAGGAGGAAGTTGGAAAGGGGTTTCGCTTTTGCGTTATACTACATCTAGGGCTAAGTTGAGAAGAGCAAATTGGGCAAGGATCTTCACAACCGGGTTACCCTGTCACAAAAAGAAAGAAAAAAGGCTTGCGGAGTCCTGCGACCATCCTCAAGCACCTCGACCAGCATACTACCACTAGTTAGTTCACAAGATTCTCCTCTTTCCCATTCTAACATTCGATTCACCAGACTGTCAGAGAGAATTCAAGCTGGACTGACAGAACGGTTTTGGTATATTAACTTTCCCTTTTTTTAATCTTCATTGCGCCAGAATTTGGCTTAGCGGAAAGAACGGAATTAAAAAAAAGTTTTGATAGGTAAAACCAGCAAAAGAAATCCCGAAGGACCGAGAAACCTGATCTACCAGGAGCCCCCCGGAGGGAGTCGGCATCTGAACTTGGTTTACTCTTGTACGGCAGTCTGATCCGTAGACCAATGGTTAGGGTACGCTGGTGCCCTAGCCACATTGGAATTAAAGGGAATGAGATGGCTGACCGCGCCGCCGGAGCCGCTGCTAGAAGAAAKCCACCTAGGCCTATCTCTCTTTGCACTGCTACTATCGGTCGCAAGGTTAAGGAGATGGGTGTRGTTAGAGCTCAAAACCTGTGGCGGGCTACTCTTCCAGACGGCTACCGTGATTTGGGTATCTTTGACTGGGTCCCTAAGCCTCCTTCTTTGAAATTACCA
>QYAP01000149.1:0-71398 GCA_003988905.1 Hymenotorrendiella dingleyae
TGATTTGTTATTGATTTTTAAAGTTGAGGGTAGGAAATTATGGTGGGGTCGCGGATCTCGCTTAAAGTGTGCGACGAGCTATGGCCCCAACTCTTACATCGAAGGAGATGGCCTCCTAACAGACCACTTCTCCGAGACAAAAATCCCTTCGTTTTCCATCACTGTCTTGGCCATAGCAGTTTGTGAAGTATAAGGACATCTTCCTTTCCACAGCACACATACCTTTGTGTTACTTGCGGTAGAACTTTATGCTCCAAGTGTAATTGTCGGTATGTTGGAAAAGTCACAGCTGTGAAAGTAAACAGACCGGTTGAAAATAAGGGTTTCGGCAAAGAGCGTCCAGGAGGGACTTTGGTTTAGGGGTTGGGAAGAGCGCTTCGCGTAGTTGTCGTTCAAATGCCTCAATGGCTAGATTATCCCTATGGCAAGCTAGACATTTTAGCGCTGATGGCATATAATTGGTCTGGAGTTACCACGCCATTTCCAAGCTGCCAGAGTACTCTGGAGCAATATGGGTTGCAAGCGCGCTTCAAATGTAAGTATTGCGGTAATCTTGCAGCCCAGGCATCATGGACTTCAGAATTATCACGACCAAGTCTCCGGTATCCTGATAATTTGTCGCATAGATAGCTCGGGTACTTGTTGGCTGCTTTGACTGCTGTCGCCCTGAAAGGGTGCTTTGGGCGACATAGCATGGCGGATTGTAGACCCCCTTTTTCATTTGTGAACGCGCCGATGGTCCGTTACGGCGCTGAACTCAAACTCCTAGATAAGAATACGCTCAATTGCGTACCGGTATATCATCAGAATGGAGGCGCAAGAACGCGCAGGAACTCTTGAAACATTTCGGATTTCGACATTCGTCGGATAATGGCCCCCAAAGAGTGGGTAAATACGGAATTGGCGGTGTGGTGAATCGCGACAAATTGTTGCATACCGCAGCTTAAGCATAACGCCTTTAAGCTTTTTGGGCGCTTCATTCTGCGCCAGGCCATGTCCAGGCATCAACTTGCGGGGACTTCGGGGTCCCTCGCTGGAAATTAGGCGCGCGGAAGCGGCAATAGCCTGACATGTCCCCAGTAAATATTTTCTGGGGCTGCATCTGGTGACAAGCGGATGTTTGGGCGAGAAGAGCGAGAAGAGCCTCCATTTCCATACGATGGGTGATGATAAACTCTCGCACTTCAATCGCGACTGCCTCGCCGAGTCTTGAGATAGAGTTATCTTCTTCGCTCTTTCCTCCAAAGCAAGTGCCATTGGGGCCTGGAGACAGAAAATCTCGCGTCGTGAAAAGAGCTTGCGAAAACCACGGCTCACGGCTACCAACCAAAGGCATCAACACTGACAGAGAGCCACTGACCAGCCTGCGCAGCAATACAACCTGAAAACCCCAACCATGGCGGATGCCGACGTCGACGAGCGAGATAGGGATGTGCAACTTCAAATGGTCTCAGCAGGTACCCTCACCAATCTGGAGACCAACCTCAAGCCATTTTTGTACAGGAAAGGCGGGAGCAAAGTGAAGCGTAGTGTGCGGACTAGCGATACTCAAGCCCTTGTGAACATGGTACGATAAATATCCTTTTCTTTAGAAATGCAACTGCTAATTCGTAGTATAGCTCGAAGAATTTCAAGAACTCCCCCAACTCCTCGATCCACACCTCAACAAGCTCCTTCCGCCCCTTGCAGAGGCATTTCTTCAATACATGCAACTGGATCCATGTGTACCAGATCCATCTATCGAAAACACTCTCCTTTATCCTCTCTCGGAAGCCATATCGCGGCTCCTTTACACATTCTGCAAAGTTCGAGGGTGGAAAGTGATAGTCAGATTCCTGCCCACCGAGATCAGATATCTTGAATTGCTGCTGTCCGCCATCGAACACGGATGTCGAGACAAAGAGGAAATAGAGCCTGGAAGGCATCAGTGGAAATGGGAGGAACGATATGTCGTCCTTCTATGGTTATCTCAACTTCTTCTCGCCCCTTTTCCTTTGGCTTCCATATCTTCGTCTGACACGGTGGGTGATGGAACCATGCCAAATATTCCCGGTCTGCATTGGCCAGAGGATATTCCAGGAGTTTGTGTACAGCTAATCCCGCTGTCAATACGCTATCTTTCCTCTCCTGGAAAAGAAAGGGACGCGGCAAAGGTTCTTCTTGTCCAAATTGCACGCCGTCCCGACATGCAGAAAATTGGTGTTCTAGGCTCTTTGGTGCGCTGGGCTATTTCCAACTTTCAGGCTTCTCTGGATTCCTTGACACCCGTTCATCACTATATTGGCATTCTTTCCTTCCTTGCTGGTCTACTGTCTGCGTCAGAAGGTACTGGCGATATGGATGAGTACCTTGCGGACATCTATAATGTCGTGCAAAGTGTTTCTTCTGATCACCTATTCAAACCCGTTCATGATTCTGCCGTTATCAGAAAGACTGTTATCAAAGTTCTCCGGGCCACAGCTATCCTGGACCTCCGCAGTGACTGGACTGATGCTGCTGCTGGAAGATTGAATATGACCGTCGAGAGTCTCTTGACCTACCTCGAGGACCCATTTACCCCTGTCAGACTTGCTGCAAGCAAGGCACTAAGCATGGTTACACTGAAACTTGATTCCGAAATGGCGGAACAGGTTATAGGAGTGGTAGTTGACAATCTTGAAAGGGGCGTTTCGTGGCGCGTTAAGGGGGATTTGTCTATTTTCACAGGTAGCCGTGGATTTGATGTATCCAGCGTCAATGAAATGCATTGGCATGGGCTGATCCTCACTTTGTCACATTTACTTTATCGTCATGCAGTACCTGCCGAAAAGCTCGCCCCAATCGTCGCATATCTCATCGTAGGGCTTTCGTTCGAAAAACGCACGTCATCTGGAAATTCTGTTGGTACGAGCGTTCGGGATGCAGCATGTTTTGGAATATGGTCACTTGCACGAAGATACACGACGGCAGAGCTGAGAGAGATTCTTGTTGATGGGATCCTGGAATCGGCCTTTATCATTTCTCCATTGGTCCTAAGATCTAATTCCGGCAGCCCAGTAGTGCAAGGCCTAGCTGTTGAACTGGTGATCGCTGCTTGCCTAGATCCGACAGGAAATATCCGCAGAGGCTCCTCTGCTGCACTCCAGGAACTCGTCGGACGCCATCCCAACAATGTGGTAGAAGGCATTCGACTCGTCCAAACCATCGACTACCACGCAATCGCCCGCCGATCCAGAGCAATTGCTGAGATTGCAATGGAAGCTTCGACTCTGTCGATTTTGTACTTTAATGCCTTAGTAGCTGGCCTTCTCGGGTGGCGGGGGGTGAAAGATAGTAGCCCTTCAACCAGGCGTACTGTTGCAATCATATTTTCGAATATTATCCACCACCAATTCATCCAATTGGATCCTAATACCGAACCCATCGACGAGTTCATTGATCTATTTTATGGTCAAGTAGGCCTGGCAGTGACACACCTTGCACGCAGGTATCATAAATTATCCGGTCGTGTTGCCGATGAAAGGCACGGGCTATTACTTTGCATGGCACGCTTGATCAGGGTCCTAGTTGAAACCGATTCGTCTTTCCTCACCTGTGCGATTATTGAAGGCCCCGTATCTAAGCGCCAGAAGCTTGTATCGTTTGTCATTTCTCAAGTGGCCACTATCCTCGAAGCTGCTACAGAAGAGACAAGCCAAAAGAAACCGACAGAGGAATTCGGGGAAGCCATGAGTCGACTCATAATTGCCATGATACCTCTTCTGCGAGAAGAGGTGGCATATCAATGGTTCAATAGCCCTGTGGATCACGTATGTTATACCCATAAGAGAGATTTACTTTCGAGGCTGCCTGATCCAGCCGATCTTGGGCCAGATGATGCGAGGGTAATATCCCAATTGAAAGCCCCTATCTGGACTGGTCACCTGGGCGAAGAACATAATCATTGGGCTATCGCTGCTTTCCAGTCTGTCCTCGAGATGGGGTTTTTTCCTGACCCCAAAATCATGTCCTATACAGAGAAGCTCCTACCTAAGTTCTTTCATCTGAAAGAGGCGGAATCAATCGATGCAGTGTCTTTGGCAGCTGTGAATCATATATGCCTCGCGGATAGAGACAAAAGAAAACTTATTATATTGGATTGGATGCAAAGTAACCAATCATTTGGGGGCAACGGACGGGATGGGCAAGGGAGTATGTTTATACATACATTGTTCAGAGTTCTACCTCTCACAGGCGACCCTGGGATAGGAGACGATGACACATCACACCCACTCCCGATCAACTTTCCCCTCTTCCAAAAGAAAGTTATTCATAGCTTGGATTGGCGATGGAAATGTGCCAAAGATATTGAAACAAAAGAGACGTTTTTGGAGTGCCTGGCCAAAAGCGCGATTCTGGACACGGATGGCGAAGACTTCTCAAAATATATCGTCGAGGGTCTCAACGACTATACGAATGATAATCGCGGTGATGTCGGTTCACGAGTTCGCATTGCGGCACTGCGGGTTTTCGCTGTTCTTGGACAACACATGGCGCCAGCTCGTTTTCGCGCCTTCAATAACTATCGTGACATGCTCAGTAGAGTTATGAGGTCGGCAGCGGAAAAACTTGATAAAGTTAGGAGGGCCGCCCAGCCTGCTTTGGCTACGTTTATCACTCGCATGTAAGTTCTCTTCACAATCACTCCAAGTACGCTTCACTAATTGCTAGACCGGAAATGCGATGCTATGACTTTGATGAATATGACACGACGTCCAAGCGGTACTTTCGAACCCTCTTGGAAACGGCGAGAATCTGGTGGGAGGTTGATCAGCCACATTTCCCAGAAGATTTACCGAACTATGCGAAGGATAGACCGTACAGTGAGGTGTGGTTCGATTACCTCCTTGAAGGATATGTTTCTTCCGCCGACAAAGGAGATCAAAAATTGTCTCAGGTGAGCCGTGATGCACTTGTCGAGTTCTGCGAGGATACGAAACATCCACATAATATCGATTTGGTGGCGAATGCTTTGGTTCTCCTTCTAAAGAGGTGCATCCTTTTTAATGACAGGAATGTCGCGTCGGTATTGGAGCTCGTCGCGTTTCTATTCCACACGAATATCATCCAGACGAGTAACTTGAAGTAAGTCCTTCCCCTCCAAAATTCCTCCCCATCTCGTAGCCTCAACTAATCTCTCTTTTCTCTTTTCTCTTTCTTCAGAAAGAATTGGAAGCCGTTATTCATCCAGGTCCAAAAGGCACATTACAAGAGCAATCAGATGAAGAAGATTGAAGGGGCCATCAAGGTTTACGGCGGCATGATTGTCGTGCATCCGGACGCGAGGCGGAAGTTGACATCGATGATGCTGCATCCGTTCCCCACGGCTCGCCAGCTCGTGGTCGAGGAGTTGTTCAATTGGAGGGGCGTGGGGAAGGGTGTTAATTGGATGGTTGCGAGTAAGGCGGATGTGTTGAGGTTGATGAGTGAGTTGGGGTTGGGAGAGGGGGGGCGGGGGTTTGTGAATAAGGCTGATGCGGAGGAGAGGGGGGAGGGGTGGGGGGTTTTGAGGTAGAGAGGGGGGTGGGGAGGGGTGGTGGGTTGTGTGTGGTGTGTGGATGGATGCAGTATGAGATACCCTGAGGTGAGTAGAATTGATATGCTGCGCGGTATATAGCTGTATGGAATGAAGTACTTTTAGGCATTTTTCATCGTTAGTTCATCTTTTTGGGACCCCATTATATAATACTGTAGTCTTTGAGAATTTCAAGTTCGAATGGGACTCGGACAATCACGAGTAGCTCTCCCCCTTTTCAACCTCCTTGTGCCAAAGTCAGACCAACAGGGAAAATTCGTGGAAACAATTACTAGATACTACAGTAGATACTATTATCACTCTGATCTATAGACGTCGTGGCTTTATTTACGGTACCGTAAGATAGGAAGGAGATGGTTATAGGTTATAGGTTGTGGGTGATTATGTGATCTATTGAATATTCAATTTTCTTGGGATTGTTTTTTGGGGTTCTTGGATCGTGAGGGCGGGATTGGATGGGTGTTAAGAGGGTGTGTTAAGAGGGTGTGGGGTGTGTGGATTGAAGGGGTGAATGAAGTTGATACTTTTGTGGGGAGGTGGATGGGGGTTGCTATGGATAGAGGTTAGGTTGGGTTTGGGTTTGGGTTTGGGTTTTGGTGGGAACAAAGTTGGGCAAAAGGTTAACTAGGTAATATCTTTTGATAAAAAAGGTAGGTTACCTTACCCTTCCAGAAACTAAAAGGTAGGTTATCTAGAAAAAAGGAGGTTATCTGGGTAGAGATCCGTTAGAGCGAAACTCCAGGACGATCATGTGATCTCGGTTCGGAAACGTGACCCCCTTAAGCAGCTGTCGAGCAATAAAATTCATTTTGAGGCGCCGAATTTCCTTTGAAGTGTTTTGCTGTTCAGTAGAAATCAGGACTTTGGGAATGTTTATGGCAAAGCGTCGGTCCAAGTTAATGGCTAACTACCTAGCTTCTACTAACTTCACATCGGGCAGTGCTAGTCGACGGCACTTTGAAAATAGCCACCAAACGTCTCTCCATGAGTGTTTAAAACACATGACATCTTCAATTTACTACAAATCAAATCTACAAACCAACCTGCTACAAAATACCAAAAAACTTCAAAGCACAATGGCAATCCTCACCTCGGACCTCAATCGGCGCGACGTTTCTCTCCACGACTCCACTTCAACTCTAATTCCAATTCCTGTAACCACGACAATTAGTCACAACACGATGGTTGCAACCCTCACCACCACCACGCTCCCTACCGTCATCTGCGCCAACATCGCAGCAACATGCAGCGCAAGCCCCGCTCCCGCAGGGAATCTATATATGAAGCCTGTTCCCCTACCTGGCGTGTTAATTGCGATGCTCTTTTGTTTTTTCTGGGGCTGGATTTGTTGTTTTAATCCGCATTGCGTGAAGAAAGAAGTGAAGTGGACGGTGCGAACGCTGGGGGGTCATGAGGAGTCTTGTGTCGGGGTGGAGAAGATATGTCGGGAGTATGGGATTAAGAGGGAGGATATTTGGGGAGGGGAGGGGGAGGAGGATGGTGAGGGGGTTAGGAGGTGTTGTGGAGGTGGGGGTGAGGTGGGGATGTAGTTGTAGCTCCCGATTTAGGCAGCTGTTTCTTTTGTGGAAACGCCAACGGAATATGACCTGGCTGATCGTAGCACGAAGCATTTTTATCCACTCGGTTCATGATCAAGCCGGCCCCCGGAATCTTTGCTACGGGGGTGAATTTCTATTCAATGGTAAAGTGACGAATTTGGTAAACGACCATAGTGAGTGCATGTTTGCGATAAATAGGCTTACTACCTCGGCACCTATTTTGCGATTTACATTTAACCAAGTACCGGTATTCAAATGCGATTGGGTCCCCGGTAGCTTTTTTCTGACTCTGAAATTTTGACATTTACAAAACGTACATAAAAATCTCCACATTTAAGCTTAGCTCAAAAGAAGATGTTCATATGATCGTTCGTTATCTCATTTACCCGTTTATCTTATTCAATTAATTTGAATAGTTTGAATTCAATGCCATCATGTGAAGTGTTTGAGTTTATTTTAGTGCACGGGCCAAATTCAATGGAAGTTCTCCAATCAGCCACTTCCTCAATGCAGATATTATTTCCATACAAAAGCGCCAAAGCCACAATGGAATACAATCTTACATAATTACATAATTTAACTAGTTTTCAACAAGAACCAATACAACTAAGCTTGAAGTGGTCAAAGTTGCGAACGGAATATGAACATGGGAAGAGATTCTAAAGAGACTAAGGGTAAGAACCAATTACGTACATTTGCACGGGCAAGTTTTTTCTCCATATGATAACTCTGTAAGCGAGAAATTCCCCATAATCCGGAAACAAGACGGCCGACCCTAGACAAATCATTCATCCATGGCTTCCGGCTCGTCTGACGACATGAGTTCGCTTATCGAATGCGTCTGCGGTTCCGGCCCGCCTCGTATCCCATGAAGCTCATTTTCATAGAGTACCACTTCCTCAAGAAATAGTAGTCGCCGACTACTAGTCTGTACGGCGAGGTGATTGTGGGCACGCTGACCAATAAATGGAAAATGTATAGTTGCCCGGAGCCGAAGTCTTAGCGGCCGCGCTAATGTAAATACTCCACCTTTGCAGATTCCTCAGTCTTACCGCAGGCGTACTTGAGTCGCAATAGGAAACTAAACGACGTTGAAATACGCGGCGGTTGATATATGCCTAGAGGAAGGTCTATTAGAGACTTAGGCGAGATTGGTCTTAGGAAGATGAGATGTGGCTTAGCAGAATGCATTTGATATCGTTCTTCCTACATTCACCTTCAGCGTAAGTGTGGCTTAGCAAAAACAAGATTGACATCGTTCTTCCTGTTCCCACCTCGAGAGTAGGAAGGCGGATGGTTTTCCTACGTCAAACTATCTCGTAGGGCAGGAATAAGACGTGCAACCATGCGTATTCGTTTACTTTTCCTGGGGGGTTTTCAGTTCCGAAGGACTGGTCCTGCCTTCTCCATGGATCAAGGATTTCGCGCATGCCAAGATACCTTCTCTATTTCAAATACTACCTCTTATCTACCACATGGCACAACGTTACCAAAGCTGTGACTGGGTGGTAATTACGACACCCGAACTACTTCAAGATATACTCTACAATAAGCTTTCGGAGAAGTCTCGGGTTAGAGAAATAAGAGAATGGCGTTTTCCTTGGTGGCTTCCAAGTCACGTTGCACTGAAACACTTGCAGCCGACTTCAGACAACATCAGGTTAAGTGGGCACTAGTAGTTAGAGGCCCTTGTCGACGGATTTCCAAATGTTCGGATTTCTGACTCTTGATACTCGTATAAGATGATTAATTGTAAATCTCTCCGGCTGGAAAATTGGGAGGCTTTGATCTCATCCATGCCGATTGATTCAACAAGAAATTAAATTTCTTTCTCACTCTGGCAAGAAATCTGTCTGGGTTGAGTTGTAATTGAGGATGTAACTCCTCGTGTAGCCACAGAAGCATAGAATCAGCGGGGGAAAAACGTCCCGCCTCATCCTTGGGCTTACGAAAGAGAAGCGACAGCGGTGTTCGGGGATAAACCCACCGATGTCACGACTTTGAACAGAGTTGAGGTTCAATGCAGGAATTTTAATTGAATTGGTCCGTAAAAGTACCGACCAAGTTCGATTCAAGGCCGCGGCTAGCAAGCGCTGGGTTTCGAAACAGCTAGGGAAGAGCTTAAAGTTTGAAGTGTAGACTTAGTACACATGGATAGTCGCTCGTGGGGGCGCTTATTAGGTCAAATTTACCGCTATGAGCACACAAGACACAGGTGCATCATTTTGCGCCCCCAAACTGCTCTGGGTCAGCTTCGGGGCTGTCAGAACCTAGAACAGCTGGAGCTTAACGTTGGAGTTAATTTGCATAAATTGGTATCCAAAGGGTAAATTCAGCATCGAAAGCTGGGTTTAGTGACCTGCTGGATGATATTGCAGCTTTGCGATCTGACTAAATCCTTTTACGACAGTACTGGATTGATTGGTAATTTGGTAAGGCACAATCGAAATTCATCTTATTGAAAGCGGCCGACAAAATCTTTTTTTGTTCTGCGAGTTCAACTTTACATTCGAAGTCAGCCTTCTTATTGGTGGAGTGATGAGTTCTTGTGGGGTCTGAATCGAGGATCTCTTAGCTTACTAGATGTCGAGTACGAGGTTCTCTATGCATCTTCAAGCGTGAATTTTCCAAGAAGGTTCGCGATTAATACCTGCTGCAAGTTGAAATCAGGTCATGTTGTTGCCGATCGCATCCTTCATCCAAAGATCCAGTCCTTTTGGGCATGTCGAAGAACGGGACCTGTTCCGATACGTCGGAAGCGGGCAACAGGGGCCAGTTGGGCCTCGTCGCCAATTCGTCAATCCTGCTATCCCCTTTGGGCTCCGTGCATGCAGATGACTAATTCTTCTTCATCCTCTCCGACGAGCAAATAAAGTACAGCGACTCGTGAGTTGAGTGATATACTTAGGCAGTTAAGGTTATCATGGGGTAGATGACGGCATCCTGTCCCCCCTTTGAAGTCCTAATTCTGAGCTGCTAGGTCAAGCCGTTCCTAAACTGTGAGTGATTGGGACAACGAGGGACAAGTCTACTTGCACTGCGCCTTCGCGTGCTGCGTTCTTAGTTGAGAATCGTATGATGGTGTTTATTTTGCAGAATATCTCGGGGCCGCCTTTCGTTTAACGGATGAATGACAATCCGGCCTCAGTAAGTATGCTGCTCACTAGCCACATCTCACCAGCCACGCAAATAACGGGGAGCGTGCCGTAAGCGGAGCTCCCCGGACGCCTATTATCTCGGAAACAATCGCTTCCACACCCAAACACCTGGATCTAGCCGCTTCTAGCGCCTATGCGCCGCGCTTGATGATATCTAGACGCCTCAGCCGCGCACGTGAGGTAATATCGGCTATTAGCTCGCGTTATCCTCTGACCTCACCATGGCATTTTACAAAGCTCCACCCAAACAAGCATGGAATTCATCTCACGTAATTGAGATCAAGGTAAGTGCTGACCGAGGTAAATATGCATGTTCTATGTGTGTATCACTTCCTCGATACCTTCCTAGCGGCCAAGATACCGAATTTTTGGCTCCTCTCACTTGATTTACGAGCACTCCAACATGAAAGCCCCCTCGTCCGCAGTTGCTTGTCGGAAGGAACCTAGCTCGATACCTTGCAATGTCACGCATACATCCTTCAGCCCTAACTTTGCGCACTCATTCGCCAACAATACCTTCCAGCCCTAAGATCATCAATGTTAACAAGTTGTCATTTTATTTCACACCCAGTGAGCCTTGACGTTAGAGGCTGAATACGTGCCTCCCTTATGCTGATCGGATTTCGAGAAGGCAGTGAAAAGCTTACTTACATTGAAACTCAGGCTCAACCAATGGCGCCTGCTCGTCAGAAGGTATGAAACTTTACAATATATACATTGCTATATTTCCTCTTCGTTGGCATTGCCATTCACAATCATCCCCATTCCTCGATACAATTCCTCAATATCATTCTAACTGCCTCTCCCATTTCCACAATGCGTCCTATCAAAGTTGACTCTTCACAGTCCAAGAAGGCGGGATCGAGCTCTGAAAACCAGGAGAACGAACAACGAGCACCTCAAGTGTGCTCACATTGCAAGTCAATTAAAAAGGGATGTGATAAGAAGCTACCAAGCTGCAGTCAATGTATCAAGTAGGTTGCATATGCATAATTTGATCCCAACAGACACCCCTTCCCCTTTCGCGCTTATTTCAAGCTCTATGCAGAATTGTACTAACTAATCTTACAGACGCCGAGCGATATGCAGATATGGAGAGCCTTCTGAACCACGACGATATGGCGACGAAGTTGTGAGCGCCGTACCGACAATGGATGCCGCCGCTTCGGGCTCTACTTGGACATCAATTCCCCGCTCAGTTCTCGGAATGCTAAATCCGAGCATGAGAGTTTCTATTTTATTAATGAATTCCATGTCTGACATGATTCAAAGAAGCGTCCAAGAACCCCGCGCTTCGCAATTTTCGACTTCTACGGATGCTATTTTCCACTCACAAGTTGTGCACATAATACGCGCCGACGGGCATTCTATCGAGGACGTCGTGACGAGATACTTTGGAAGTGTACACCAATGGTTGCCAGTTGTTTCAAAAAAGCGCTTTTTTGATCGGGTTCGCTTCATTCAACATGCACCGTCGGCCGACTTATCCATATTACTATTGGTCATGCGGCTCGTCACTCAGCATCCTTCGCCGGATCCCGATGTTAATCAGGATCGAGAGATTCTTTACCTTGCAACTAAAATGCTATTCACCCAAGTCCAAGCATTCCAACCGACTTCTTTGGCGCTGGTGCGGGCAGGAGTCATATTGGCACGCTATGAACACGCTCACGGCATGGATGATGCTGCTTATATTACCTGTGGAACTTGCGCTAGAATGGCATTTGTTCTTGACATTCAAGATGCACGCTGCTCGGAAGAATTACAGGGAAGTGATGTCTGGTACGACGAGGAAGAAACATTGTCCACTTGGTGGGGTCTGGTGATTTGCGACTAGTACGTCTCCAACCATAGTTCTTCTTCTCTGCTAACTTTGTAGTACGATTTCGAGTGAAAATCGAGAAGATGCCCGGCCATTAGCAACCCGCCTCATTCGAGACAATGACTATCTTCCTTTAGAAGCCAACGACTTGGCAGGTGATGCAGCTGCCATGGAACCAAGATACAGATATTACGTTTCAAATACTGCTGTTCCTTCCGTGGGCACCTTTGGCCGCGAATGCCAAGCTGTCTACATGCTAGGAAGAGTGCGATGTGCCACAAAAACAGGCACGCTCAATGAGGACCAATTCATGGCAATTGGGAGGGAGATGCAAGTTTTATTGAGTACTGTGATGAACCAGACAGCTGGGAGATTTGGTCACTATAGTGGCGCAACAAGAAGCTTGATTGTGTACGTCAAAGGTTCTCCTTTTCTGTTCAGAGAAATTACTAATATTTTATGCATAGAGGAATGTATACTTTGCACTGGGCAGCTGTGAACTCGGAGAATATGGCCAGTCGCGCGCAAATGATAAGTGTAACTCTTCACACTGTTACTCGAATGGTCATCGATATTGCACACGCCTTCAACGCTGATGCCGCGAGTTACAACATCGAACTTCTTTCTCCGGCCATTGGACACATTGTACAGGGCGCAAAACAGCACATTATGATGTGCAGGGACTTTGAGAACGAAGAATGGCTCCGGGATTTTAATGAGCTGCGGAAAATGCTGAGATGCTTTTCTCGTAGATGGTTGCTTGCAGGTAAGAGAACTTCCTTCCATCCGCAGTAAGAAACAAATGTAATTTTGAAATACTCTAGGCCAAGAACTTCAAAATCTCGATGAGTCCGCTGAGTCGGCAATGGCTATGCTTCAATAATTTTCAACTTTTTTTCTAACCACAGCCCCTATCCGTGGGGTCTGCGGCGCATAGACCAACACATGCAACAATTTCAATTCTACACGCGTTATAATTCGACTGTTCGTCTTACTTTGGAAGATTTGGAATTAAGAGATATCCTAGACTGCATTTTCAGACCCGAATATAGATCGCAGGGCGCATGAAAGAGTTGATATAGAAAGACGGGTTCTTCCATTGCTGAGTTTATGCTCGAGATTTAAGATTTCGATTGATGAAACCAGCAATGGCTTGTGTTGGGCTGACTTCGGGTTGGATGGTGATGGTTTTTTCAAGTACGGACATAATCGGAATTACTCTTTGGACACGCGGCTTCATCTCACAACACTACCACGACCTTACTGCCTTCACTGCTTAGTCGGCTGGCGCTCGAAAATAGTAATGAGTCACGATTGGGTCTATTCTGGACGACATATACTCTTCACCCCATCATCCCGCAGAGATCACTTTGACCGATGTCGGAACTCATTCTCTGGCCGTTTCTCGAAATATTTTCTTCCTATTTTTTCTATTCTTTCCGATTCTTGTGCTGGGCACGGAGCGTTAGGATTATCGTTGGGTTCCTAGATTTTTCTGATTAATTTCTTTCTGCATTTTGGTTATTTTCTGTCTCATGGTTTCTTTCATGTGTACTGGTTGCATTACAGCGATTTATCATGTATTTTCCCTTCAGCATTCTACTGTCCATTAGATTTTTTCATTTCGAATCTTCTTGAAGAAGTAATATCTTGTTTTTATGGGAGACTTTGCCTCTGTCTCTAAGTTTTCTTTTCGGATTGGTTACATTTTCATTTGGCGAATATTTTATCTCTTAAGCAAAATGTATACCCATCTTTACCTTGCCTATCTTAGCCGATTGTCAATGCTTTGCGTTCTTCATTCCATAAGATTCGTTTTCATTCATTAGTACATTTGTTACAGTCGCTTATATGCTAGATCATTACGTATGCGATACGAATATTGTCTTTAATCGTCGGCCGT
Source organism: Hymenotorrendiella dingleyae (assembly GCA_003988905.1). Classification (NCBI taxonomy): domain Eukaryota; kingdom Fungi; phylum Ascomycota; class Leotiomycetes; order Helotiales; family Helotiaceae; genus Hymenotorrendiella; species Hymenotorrendiella dingleyae. The sequence continues at coordinate 13,997 of QYAP01000149.1, forward strand.
AAAATATAAAATTTTGCACTTTTAACCCATGCGCAGCACCTAAATGTATCACTAACATCACTTCAAGATGACCGTCAGCTTGAAAGCTAGAATTAGAAACCTTTCATTACCCACCACCCCAAAGCTTCATGTGCTGAGCCTCACATACAAAGTGAGACTACGACCGGTCTCAGCATGTTTCTCGGCGGCGTTAGCATACTTTTCGGAGGAGTTAGCATACTCTTCGGAGGAGGTACCTTCGCACCTGCACTCTCAAGTTTTGAGCCAATCAAATACCCAGTTACCTACAGCTCTTTCTCCTGCGCCACGTTGCATCTTTGAAGCGCTTTTGGTAATTGACGAGCCGGGGTTACCGCGTCTAAGCAGGGACACGTGTGATATCTCTTGCTTCTGCATAATATACGGTAGCCTTGCTCCCATTCGTCGGTGTTGGGTATCGCTAGATTTGGCAATAATAATAAGTAATCGGAATCCATCGGCCGAGGGACTCATACCATGCTCCTTCCCCCGAGACTGCTCTTCCGGTCGCCGAGGCACCAATTGACTATGTCCTGCAGATGACTGTTGAAGGCTGATCCGAATTTTCGGGTTTTGGGAACCGAGCAGGATGACAACGCTTGGTGGCTTATGAGGTTTTCATCAGCTTACGTTCGGAGATCGATAGGGATGCCGAGGGTTCATCATTCGCTCAAGACTTCGCAAAATGTGTAAGAAACTGGCTTTGAATCGGTGCTTGTTCGGAATTCCGAAAATACGTTATACTTTGTTTTGGTTTGTGCAATTACTTTATAGATACTTCATTGAAAATAACTATCTGTTGCTCTGCCCTGAGTATAAAGTGGAATATAAAGATTTCTCTGTCGTCCTATCTTGAGGCATTATAGGGAGGGTTTCGAGGACAAGCGTTGCAATCGCCTCGCCTTTGACTTAATTATAGCATGTTCATGACAGTAAGGGGTGATTTCGAAAAACGAGTAGGCTTGTTTGCCGGAACCAAGCTTCCGCCGGAGATATTTTGTACCGTATCTCCCTGCCCGTGAGTTGTAGGTTTCGCGAAAATGACGCGAAGGAGCTAGCGATATATCATAAAATCCAATTTCCGCATACATTTTATATCATATTTATAGTGGAAAACACGATAAACACGCCTTGCAACCTTGCCAGATTATCTTGGCATCAAAACCTACAACTCACGGGCAGGGAGATAAGAAACGCCAAGGAGTTCGTGTTGTCGCCCAAATATATCACTCTCCGAGTAAGCAAAAGTCCTCCTGGCCTCCTGGTGTCGTTCTATCAAAATGATCGCACGGAAATGCAGGTGTTGTGATCTCCAAAAAGTCTAAGCACTTCAAGAAAGTCCTTAATATAAAATAGTTTTGACTTTTCGCGAGCTTCAACCAGTGAGGAGCTGCAAAGTCAGCGTGAATTCATAATGGCCGTTTATAAGAGCAATAAGATCGTCTTATTGACTGATAGCTGTTGCTATCTCTCAGACTACGTGGATAGATAGGACCTTGAATAGGTGATCCGCACCCACGCCGCCCTTGCCGAGCAAGGAGGCTCAATCACGTGAGTTTAATATCACGTGAAGCCCTTCCAATTACCTTGGTACCTAGGTAGTCTTCACAAGCACAAGTTTGTTTGCCATGCGAAAACTAAAGGCGGGGGGGGGGGGGTCTCAATACAACCCTGGACTTCATAACCTCTACTATATCCGTTTTATTCGTTATTCCAACGAGTGCGCGTAGCGCCTGAACTGCGCATCAGCTCCGCTTTCAAAAACTGGTAGCTATTTGGATCCCAATTATTTGAGGTTCGTGTTTGCTTGCCTCCTCCCCCTTCGTTTTACGTAAAAAAAAGGAGGGAAATAAGTCTAAACGTTTCTCTTCTGATTTTAGACCATTGCAGATACGAGAAGCCAGGGCTATACGACCGCTTATGATCATATCAGGTGACCGAGCTCGCGTTGGCTCGTGCACCTGCGCATTCTTCATGACTCCACTGTTGCTTCACGGTCACTGTTTTAAATAGTACCGATCAACGAAGTTTTCCCACACGTCTTACGATTTATTCCACAAACACAACAAATGAACAAAGGTAGTCGCAAATTCAAAATTTCGGCAATGCGTTGACGGTGATTTCCCCGCCCCGATCCCCTGGTTATGGCACACGAACATGACTTCGTTGTTCTCGATAATCAAGACGTTATCGACTTCAATCCAGAAAGCATACTTCCCCAATCTCCAGAGACGCTTAAATCAATTCATCAATGGCTGAACCCCACCGACTACACCGCAGAATCCAGCGAGTACAACAAGCATTTGTCATCTTACGCCCCTGGCACTGGGTCTTGGATCCAAGCTACAGACCAATATCGGCAATGGCTTCATTCTGACGACCATAACACCTTATGGTTGAAAGCAGTGGCGGGTGCGGGGAAATCTGTCATCGCGGCCCACGCTGCCGAGATGCTTGCGAATGAGAAATTAAATACTCCGGTATTGAGTTTCTTCTTCAGACAAATTGTTGAGAAAAATAGGAGCCCAATAGCGCTGGTAAGAGATTGGTTGGCGCAGCTGCTTGCATTTTCCCCGGTATTGCAGATGAAGTTAAAGGAGCTTGTGGATCGGAAAAGATCGCTTGAGAGTATGGCCTTCGATGATTTATGGGACCTAAGTGTGTTGACAATCTCTGCGCTTCCGAGCGTATATTGCTTTGTGGTAAGTCTTCTTCCCGGGTCTTTCTTTGCCTTGGAGATTTCAACCGCACGCTTGACACCGCGGTGGCATATAAGAGCACTCCATCTCCCCTTAAGAACTACGCTGTGTCAGATTTCTCGGGAGAATCGACGTAGAAAAGGTAGAGAAGGTGTTCTTGCAAACGAATTATCTACCTCATGTTTCTGTCACATTGCCTCATGGATTTATTCGAAGTATAGCGCTAATCAGCTTTTCATATTTAGGATGCCCTCGACGAAATGGATTTTGGGAATGAAAGTTTCATGCAAAGACTTGTAATCCTTGGAGAAACGCACTCCGGGATCAAACTCTTTGTTACAAGTCGTCCCTTACCACATATCGAGAAGTTCTTTGCCACCCATTCCGTCACGCAATTACCTCTAAGACCTCACTCCGTAGAGAATGATATTTCGACATATATCAAAAGCAGGCTAGTCGGAACAAACTTGTCTGATTCATCAAAAAATGCTATCCACGATCTTTTGACTAGAAAATCCCAAGGTCTCTTTCTCTATTGTCGGTTGATGTTGGATGAAATCCTGGCAGAAAAAAGCGGCGAAGATCGAACGATTGAGGAGGCTCTCAATCAATTGCACGATGGCCTGGGTCAGATGTACACCCAAATGCTCCAAGATCACTCGATCAGATCTAGAACGTCGCAAGAGCTGCAACTTCTGATATTGGAATTTGTAACGCATTCACCGAGACCACTTCGTCTACTGGAAGTTTCAGGTATAGTAGACTTCTGGAGGAAGTCATCAGGGCAAGCCGCAGCTTCAACTAAGGAGACCAAAGAGATTGTGAGAAACGCCTGTGGGCCTCTTCTGGAAATCCTCGAAGATGAAACTATTTCAATAATACATCACTCACTCACTGAATTTCTCGTCGACAATGAGAGAAACACCCGTATCAGACAGTTGCCAGCAATCGTTTCTGCCGATACTCATCTCAAAATAGCAAAGTTCTGTGTTGACTACCTGCTTTCGGAAGCATTTACCAAATGGAATTTCAGTACGGACGCGGAGACTAAGAAGTCAAGAAGAAATATTGCCAGGATGGAACATCCATTTCTTGACTACGCCGCCAACTTTTGGATCTATCATGCAGTGAAGTGCGACACAGCTGATGAAGAACTTTTTAAAAACCTTGATCGTTTATCACAACATGGTTCGGCGCCATTTTCCGCCTACTTGGACTTAGTCGATGTACGAGGAAACTCAGAAGATATGTCGGCTCTTATCTTTGCGGCAATGAATGGTCTAACCCATTATGCAAAGCATTTGCTTAACCTGGGTAACCAGAACGTCGATTTTTTGGACTCTGGTTCTCAAACGGCTTTGCATCAGGCATCCGAAGAGGGAAATTCTGATATTGTGACGGAACTATTGGCTCGTGGAGCTGATCCAAACCTGCGCGATCAGAACGGTCATAGTGCGTTACATCTCGCTGCGCGTAGGAATCGTCATATTATTGTCAGGATGTTGTTAAAGGCAGGCATTGACCCAATGATCTTCAAAGATAAGGATCCGGATAGAAAATGTGGAAATGCTCCAAGAACCAGAGGGATTACACCGACTCAGTACGCTTGCGAATATGGTCACACAGAAACAGTTGCGGAGTTCCTTCCCTATCTGGATGAGCTTGGGCTTAGGCGGGCACTTTCATGGGCTTTAGATGCTGGCAAACCCAAAACTGCCATGTCTATTTTGGACTCTGCCAAAGTTGACATCAACAAAGCTACAGCTGGCAAAACACCGATCCATAGAGCTGCTTATTGGCAGGATATTTTGGTGATTCGTAAGCTACTCACCCTGGGCGCGGATGTTAAGGTCAAGTCAAACATGGTATTCAATAAACATGACATTCGTCCTGTCGGACCTGAGGATTCATTGAAATACAGCCCACTCCACGCTTTTACTGTTCTAGATAATGTCAGAACTGGAGCTACGAGGGTCATCAGGGGATGGGATCTGGATGTTATGAAAACACTTGTCGATGAAGGCTGTGACCTGAATCAGTACGGCCCCAACGGCATAACCCCCTTTCAGTCGATTCTCAGAGGATTTCGTCGACTTGATTCTCAAGAAGCTAAGCCAATCATCGAATACATGTTAGATAATGGCGCCAATCCTCGCCTGTTGACGAAGGAGGGATCAACAGCTCTTCACTTGTTGCCAGCCGTTGAAAGTCTCATGGGGCCTTTCATAGCATTAGGCATCGATGTTAACAGTCCAAAATCAGATGGCCGTACTCCCATCTTTGGAGTTTTGTCAAAAATCGAGCACATCGAAACTCTCATGAACCTCGGGGCCGATTGTAACGCCACAGACAAAAACGGAGATTCTCCGCTTCATATTGCCATTAGTGATCTACCTCCGCATCAATTGCTGCCAACGGTTAGGGTTCTCCTTCAGCACGGAGCACGCCTCAACACCCAGAATAATATGGGAGAAACACCACTCCACAAGATGAAGAATATCTCTTCCATGAAAAATATATTGCCGGCGTTGAAGGAAGCAGCAGCAGACTTAGAAGTAAAAACACATTCAGGACTTACTATCTTGCTTAATGCTATGAAGTCCCGTCAGCTGAGCCGGCCTCATGACCTCCAGGCTCTTCTTGACGCAGGTGTCGATGTTAACGGCCAAGACTTTGAGGGACGAACTGCGCTGAGCTACTGCTGTCAGAATGATGGCACACTCGATCACATGAAGCTGCTGCTAGAAGCAGGTGCAGATCAATCGCTTTGTGATTTCGCAGGCAACAATTTGTTTCATTATATCTCTGCACAAGATCCCTCTATGCATCCCGAGCGTCAATTTGCTTTCCTGGACTTCCTTCTTGAGTTAGGAATATCTCCAAATGCAAAAAATTATGCCGGGCAAACACCTCTTCACATTGCGGCTGCAAGGAATCGACACAGCAATTATCTGGGCCGTCGGACTGCGGAGACGTTGAAATACCTTCTTGGCCCCAAATGCAACGCAAACATCAATGCCATAGATAACCATGGAACAACTGCGATCCATCTTGCTGCAGCCATATCAGAAAAGCAGGTCAAGGAGTTTTTGGGCCTCGGAGCTTGTCCTTTCGAGGTCAATCACAAGGGACAGTCAGTCTTGCACCTTGCGGCAGAAAAAGGAGATGGAAATATCGTTGGCGTGTTTGTAGAATTATTCAGCAAAACCGGCCATGAAAGCTTAAAGATGATTGAAAAGACAGATAACGACGGAAAAACTGCTCTCCACTATGCCGCTCGCTCTGGACGACCTGAAACTGTTGCTATCCTTCTTGATATGGCTAGAGCCAGCCCAAAAGTTAAAGATCGTAAAGGGTTGACTCCACTAGATGCATGCATTGAGTTTGATGAAAAGCACCGAGCTAAAGACGTTGGACTGCGCCAGATCGTGAGACTTTTGGTTTCTCATGGAGCGAACATATCTTTTATGTTTTCTAAGAATCTCCGCAAGAGGTCGCCTCTTAGCACTAACACTTTCCAGAGAGCAGTGGAGTCAAAATGCGAAGTGATGGTGGACGAGTTGCTTGAAATCGCAAAATCCGGGCCTTCTACCTGTGACTTGAAAGAAATTCAAAATGAAGAAGAAACTGAATGGTATATGGATCGTGGATGGGACAAATTCGCTGAAAATGAACAGCTTTCCAAAGGTGAAGCTGTTGTGGGTATCGTGGACACATATTCGAAGGATGTGAAAGGATACAGAGAGGGCATCAAAGTGTTCGAGCGGCTTCTGGAAACAGAGAATGAGAAGGGAATCGAAAAAATGATTGGACTTGGTTTCGATATCATACAACCGCAATATGATGGCGAATCATGCGCCAGCATAATGGTAAATTCAGGTTCTGCTCATATGGTCGAAAAGTTCGGAAGTAGGGCCCTCCTAATGAACGACGTATGGACGGAGGAAACGGAAACAACATTAAAAATACTTTCTCGAGTCTCTCCTGGAAGATTGCGACCTCTATTACACATCGCATGCCAAAGGACGCTTCCCAATATTGAGGTCATCAAAGTGTTGGTGGAGAAAATTGGGGTTGACGTCAACGCGCGGTGCAAGACGAATGGCATGACAGCTCTTCATATCTTGGCAATATCAGATTATTGGTGGCAACCGCACGCCTTGAAGTATTTGCTCAGCCACGGGGCTGATCCTAATGCCACGCTTTATGATGGACGTACAGCTCTTCACCTTGCAGTGTCCAGGAATGAGAACGCAGTTGCAAGCCTTCTGAAATTTGGCGCTGACCCGAATATCCTCGATGAAAATAAACTGAGTTGTTTGACTGAAGCCAGTTCAAACGGAGCAGTTGTTCGCCTGCTCATAAACCACGGAGCTGATGTTTCGGCTGGCGTTACTCCATTTGTCTTTAGCTGTATCGCGGCAATGGATGTGTCAACCATGAAGCTCCTCGTTGAGATGAAAACAGACTTCAACATTCGACAACCTCCTGCCGAAGAGATCAAGGTTTCCAATAATTGGCACGCACAAGAATTATCCGAGCGCTCGTATCCCATTCATCTAGCGGCAAGCAAGAAGTTCAATACCCAAGAATCCAAGGAGAAACTTATCCCGATTATTGAACTGCTTCTTCAAGGCGGAGCTGATCCTTTTCGTTGCTTTGATGAATTAGGTACTTCCATTCTTCACGATCTATGTGGTAGCTATGGAATTATAGAGCCATTTCTCAACTTTCCCGACATCGATATTGAGTCCCGCGACTCCCAGGGGAGAACCTTGCTGCTTGCAGCCTGTGCAACAGATCGCTTTCAACGATTAGAGAACAACCGGCATGAATGGATGGAGGCACAGCCCAGCAACATGCAATTGCTACTTCAAAAAGGCGCGGATATAAAAGCAGTGGACGACAACGGAAGAAACGTTCTTCATCATTTCATTGGAAAGGATAGACCAAGGCAGCCGTTCGCAGCCAATACGGTACACAGAGAAAATGACTTCTCAATTCTTCTTGCACACGAATCTAGCTCTTCACTTGTATCTGAAAGAGATAAAGATGGCTTCTCGCCATTGCATTATTCATTGTTGAACGAGCAGGGGAAAACCCTTTGGGCTGTAGAACCTCTTCTGGCCAAAGGGGTCGACCCCCTAGCCTCAGATCCGCATGGTAATACTCCACTTCACTACCTCGCAATTCAACTTCGACAGCCACCTGAATCCAAGCCACCTGCATCCAGCTTCCGCGGCCGGAGCTTTCTGCTGCGCAAAACCTCCCGTCCTCCCCCGTTAGAGCTCACACTCTTCCATAAATTCTGCGACCTCAATGTACCTATAAACGCCGTCAACCTTCTAGGCGAGACGGCACTCTTCAATATTCTTTCGTGGAAAAGCAACCCTCTTTCCTACATCCAAACTTTTGAGAGCAAAGGCGCCGATTTCACAGTGAATAATATTAAGGGGCAGGGGGTTCTTCATGTTGCTGGGAAGATGGGTTCTGCAAAAATTTTTGCGTATTTGGTTAAGAAGGGCTTGGATCCGATTGATGAGGATGGAGATGGGAGGAGTGCATTGGATTGCGCGGCTGCTAGTGGGCAAAAAGATATCTTAGAGATGTATAAGAGAGATAAGACGGATAGCTTATCTCCCGTTTCGACAGTTTCGAGCTTGGATGATTTGGCACAATCAGGTTGAAAAGAAGGGAAACTGGGGGTTTCTCAATCGATTATCCGGTACATTGAGCGTTGACCAAAAGTTTGCGAACTGCCACTTTGTGTATTCTATTGTGTGGCTTGCAATCACTCGCGACTTACTAGCAAGATGAGTTTCATTTCACAAATAAATGAGCACATAGCGCAAAAGAAGGATTTGAGATTGTTCGAGTGCTTGAATCATGAATTTTCTGCGCTCTAGGTGGTCTCCAATAGTCAGAACTACGTCGGACAATGCCGCCACCTTTTCAGACCCAAATCCTCCCACCCTGCCCCAACACTCAATTCACAATCCAAGGTGCGCGTGATAACTATCTTAGACGCAAGTCAACGCAGCGCCACCTATTTCAAAAGTCAACTATGTCCACCTTTTACAATACAGGATAAGTTGATAACTTACAGTTCGCGGTATCAGCGGGAGCACACTTTCCAGAAGCTCCATTAGCCTTAGTGCAAACATCCTGCTTCTTGCTAGTAGCAGCAATACAACAGGCTCCGGTAGCGACAGGTCGGCCAGCATTGACCTGTCGTTCGAAGATCAGAACTCCATTTGGAGATTCAGTTGGGGTAGCGAGTGCAACAGCGGCGAAAAGGCCGATCATGATGGTAGAGAATTGCATTTTGAATGAAGGTTATCGGTTTGTTGGTTTGGAAAAAGTATTGAGTGAGTGGTTGAAGTGAATAAGGTTTTGATTATTTGTAGACGATGAATTAAAACCGACCGGCGGAAATAATGAAAGTTGGCTGATGCAATGCGAGGAAGTGAATGGTGGAAAGTGAGTGATGATTCTGAAAGATTTGGATAGCATACTTATATAAATTTTCTCTCTTAGCTCTGCTGTTGCCCAGCGTTACTGCCATCAAGCAAACGCCGCGCGCACAATGATACGCATAAAGAGCGCGGGGTTGATGCAACTCTCCACCACACCACCCATCGAGGACATCGCGCGTAAACTTGCCTCACAACCTCACTCAACATCCTAGAATGGGTCCAAGAATCGTCCGAACAGCGTAAATCCGGAGATCATGAGAGAAAACTCGTCTGAACTATGGCGGCTAATTATGATCACGCAGGGATGTGAAACCCCCTCGCCTCGGTTTCGCGCGTCTGATCGGCGACGATTCCCAAGAGGTGGATATCAAGTTCGGTTGACACTGATTTGACAGCTACCATTCTCGCTTCTACCGGTAGAATGACCTCTTTGAATCAGTGGTCAAACTGTCCGATTTCAAGCTTAAAGCTCGTGGTGGAGGTAATCATCTGGGGATGGCAGGTGCACGGGCCCGTAAGTGGTCACTTCACTCGCTTAGGCTCCCCTTTTCTTACAGTTACACGATTATGCATGTAAGTCTTGCGTGTGGGGATTCGCGAAGGGATAACTCGTATGCAGATACGATTTGAAATGCCAGGATGTTTACGTCAATCATGAACGACAACGCTACCTACCACATGGCAACTTCACGATGCGCATTCTGGGAATACTTGTTGCTAAACTTCCTGGCACTGGATAGACCGACTACCTTATTACGCTATACTACGTTCCTAGCTTTGCCTCGCTAAGATGGAGGGGAAGTGATTGATTGGACGAAATTAAGTTATTTAAATTATCAAAACTCTTGTATTCGCTGTATATTTCTTTCACTTTACTTCGTCTAGGTGGAGAAATCAAGTTTAGTTGAGTTGTAGTTCGACCAAAACAAGACTTACTTCTGTTACGGCATCAATTCTCTCGAAGAGTCCGGCAAAAGGAAGTTGGAAATTAGAGCGAGAGGTTTCATAAGCCTATCCGTTTCAATGTCAAATTCCCTCACGGAGTTGAGAGCAAGGTTCCATGTATATGTGTATACTGTGAGTCTGATGAATTTGGGGATTTGGGGCTGGGTTACATGGAAAGGATCGAGACCGGGATATTTATGGACGGTAATCACTTGCATATTATTGATAAAGAAGATCTTAGGGTAGTTAAGGTTGTGTATTTTGAGAAGAGAATAAAACAAAGGAAAATTGGAAAGCTTGGGACTCAAGGATCAGAGTCCTACGTGAATCTTGACCAGGACGAAGGAAGAGAGCCTTTCTTAACCTACTCGGCCACTAAGTACTTGGCCCCTAGCACTTCGCTCAAAATCTGAATCTCTCCAGAATTCAAACGTGTACGTGGTGCCATGCGTGTCGCAGCCAAACACGGCGCTTACACTACTCGTATCTACCTTTCTCCAATCGGCATCAGACCTCGGATCCTCGCCATGAGCAAAGTGGATCTCGCAAAAAATGATGAGATGCTCTCCAGTCTCTGTGAAATGTCCACCGGCGTACAGCCAACGAGGGTTGCTGGACTCAGTGCTAGTAACAGAGATGAGGTAGTGAGTGTAAGGCAGAATGTAGGCACGCTCCTGTGCCCCAATTGCTTTTGGGATGACAGGACCGTCCTTGCACTTACCTACCAACAACGCCATGGTTGGACCACCTTGAGCTGGGCCAGCATTAGCACCTCTGTGCTCGTGTAATTTGCAGCACTCGCAAGAAAAAAGAGGACGTGCGACTCCGAAAGCGGGAACACTGCCGATTTTGCTGAAAACTGCCATTGTGAATGAACTACTGATGAAGGAAATGGGTTTGCGGGTGCAATGCTTACTTAAATACACCTCAAATGAGTCTGTTCCACAGAACAATTGTTGTCCTGTCTTCTTTGAGGCCTTTGACCAATAATCTCTGTTCGCCTCAACAATGAGAGCTACTTCTTTATTAGAGTTTTCTCACAATAGAAATTCAAAGAGCTGTCCAAGAGTATGGCATTCCTTTGTTTGACATGCGCCCTCTGCTTTGTGGGAAGTCAATTGAATCGAGGTATCTGATGCATCACATCCTGCTTACCCTGCGATTGGCCATTTTCTCGATGACGACTGCATCTGGGGTACAGCTTCCTACTTGAGAGTGAATAAACTTCACTAAGCACCAGATGTATAGCTAGTGAGAGCCTCCAATGGCCAAATGCGGTTAAGCGGAGGCGCCAATTTCCATCGCAAAAAAAAGGGGGGGACTTACCGAGAAGAAGATTATGAAATACTGCGGCGACCTATCATCACAATACCAGAAATCTCATGTTCGAGTACATCTGGAAGGTCATACTGCCAAGCAAACTTGACTTGTTCCTTGTCCTGGGCGAAAAATGTCTTCTTTTAAATTCCCCGCCGAATCCGAAAAGTGTGTGTGACAGGGTAAGCTACCAAGAATCTTGATATATTCCCAGCTGATTTTCAAGTGGACCACTTAACTCATCCCTTCATGGAAAATTAGTCTCGGTGTGCTTTATCTTTGGAGAGTTTGATGTTCTGGAAGCAAGCTTTACTGGAATATCCAAAAATTTGGAGCAAACTGTGGAAGACCTTAGGTGGGTCTCCCCCAGCAGGACGAGTTTTAGTGATCGCATTCAGAGCGCTTTATTAGTGATTTCACTCATTCCAGCATATTCCGCCTCTGTTTTTGTTGCCTGGTAATGCTACGTGAGCTCTCCTCCACGAAATATGAACATATACACTTCAACTTTCACACCCACACTTCTGGGGTGAGATGTAGATTATTGCGCTATTCTCTCAGACAAAGCTACAAAAGGCTAAAAACCAGACTCTCAACCTCGAGCACAACGAAAGTGAGAGGACATCCCAGTGACCGCGAAGGCAAGGTTTGATAGGCTTGCTAGAGGACTGATTGTTGTAGGGTTGAGAATCGAGTGTCGAGGGTTACATGAGATAAAATTTGTATGGGTCATTAAGTTTCAAGGCAAATTGTCAGCTTTGACTGCTCTGCAGAGCCAATGGTTGGTATTGTAGAAACTCAGATGTTGTTTGGTGTACAGCTGAAAGTTGGCATAGAGTAAAAAATACTGTCAGGGTTTTGAGAGGGAAAAGGTATGGATTGAATTATGAAGTTGACTACAAAGAGGGGAAAGAGGGTTTGGGCTGGCGGAGGCTTAAATAGCTCTCTCGCACGAGCCACACGCTAGTTGGCGCTAGCCTACATTCATTCCCGTCACAAATACCTTGAGTTAGAATTGTCAGATAAAGAGTACCGCTTCAAATAACATCCAAGTTTATAATTTCTTTCAGGTTATCCACTCGCTATGATACTTCTCTTTTATTGCGTGAAGGTAGACAGTGATAGGGAATGAGTGGGTTACTACGCACTTGATATATATTGTACTCCTATTTTGCTGGCCTCTAGAAATATACCAATCACAATTCCTGCTTGCATTCACACACAAATCTTTTAAGAAGATAATAAAAACAGACAGACTAAGAGGGTATTTTCCTGTTAAAATGTCTGGATCTAAGTGAGTAGCGAAGCAAGCAATTGCACTCCTAATGTTGGGCTTCATAGTTGGATTGAATCTTCTATAACAAATAAGGAATAATTGCAAATTTGAACAACCTTTCTAGCAACCTTTAAGTTAATATCAAAGAGTTTTCATGTCAATCAGTTAATAAAAACTCAACACAAATCTTGATTTCACTATTAACAAACATCCTTTTCATTAACATATAATTCTTATCCTCCAGTGCCCCCAATAATATTATCGCGATAATTATTGCCAATAATCCCAGATTTTATTATCACCATTCCAACTTCGCAATATATCATATTGGCTTAAATATTATCGCAATAAATTATCATTATATTGTTTATATTGACAATATATCACGATATATTGCAGATCTGCCGATCATCTCCGCTTTTCTCGTTAGAATATCGGAGCCAAGAGTATGATCTACAAATAGCCTCATTTCTAGGCTGGGCGGTGTTGGACCAGGAGTAGGATCTGCGAATAGCCTCATTTCTGGACTCGGCGGTGTCGGACCAAGAGTAGGATCTGCGAATAACCTCATTTCTACTGGGCGGTGTCGGACCAGGAGTAGGATCTGTGAATAGCCTCATTTCTAGACTGGGGTCAAATTCTCATCATGTGACTACCGGTACGTACTCGGAACTGGGAATAGCTTCAAAACGCGACGCTTTGATAGTCCACCCCCGTGATCTACACACCCGACTTGGCATTTGCAGAGTTTTCATTCTATTTATAGTAAATAATATATTACGATATATTGCGAGGCTCGAGTTATCACTACGATATAAGCAATACAATATCTTACCCCTAGTCTTCATATCACGATACCAACAATATGATATAAACAATACCTTGGCGCAATATACTGCAGTGATAACTTGGCAATACGTATTATTGGGGCCACTGTTATCCTCTAAATAGCTTTCAAATTAATCCTTATTCTCAAAGCCTCTTTAATTCATATAACAATAAATAGAATACTAATTAGTTGATAAAAAGCTCTCTCACTTTCAAAAAACCTCACTTTATATAAAAATATATTTTATATCCGTTGAATACTATGCAAAGAAACCCTTGTTCTAAGATTGTCCTTAATAAATACTATAGTGGATTGATTATTGATTAGTAGATAAGAACTGCTCTGAAATATCTTTCTCACTATTGATAAGCTTCACTATCTCTTACTCTGCATTGCTGCCTCGACAATTAAGGTTTGGACATGCACGTCAGCTATCCACTGAGAAGCAAGCCAGAAGCCTCCAAGACCCACTTTCAGTCCTCTCGTATACTATCTGTAGGGGCTGATCTACGTGCACGTCCTAACCTTAATTGTCGAGGCAGCAATGCAGAGTAAGAGATAGTTCTTCTCCCCATAATAGCCCTCAAACCAATCCTTGTTCTTAGATAACTACTAGTAAATATTATAATAAACTAAATACTCATCAGTTGACAGAAACTACTCCCAAATAATTATTCTCCCCTCAAAACTCTCCAGTCTAATCCTTGTTCTCAGAAACCTATTAGTAAATATCACACCAAACTAAATACTCATCAGTGGATAACAACTACTCCCAAATATCTTTCTCTCCTCAATAGCCCTCAAACCATCCCTTGTTCTCAAACAATCATTAGTAAATATCCCACCAAAATGCACACTCATCAATGAACAAGAACCACACCCGTAATTCTCAATATATTATTCACTAGAAACCAAAGTAACAAACATCACAAGCTAGCACCCCTTCATAACCCGAAATCGGCCCGACTATAACCTCACACTCGCTTAAGTTAATCCGAGTTAATCCGATTTTACCCAAGTTGGCTGCGAAAATCCCACAACTTCAACTTCCAAACAATATACCACGACAACTTTGGCGCGCGCGCCAACACCTTTCGCAGTATGTCGCAACTCTATCTTGTGCTGTGATGGAAGATGATGATGCTAATGATGAATAGACATGGGTAAATCACAGAGAAGTCAGCGCGCGAGGATGGCGGGAGTGGTTGGTGATAGCGAAGGTGAAGCCGATCTTGAAGTTGAAGCCAAAGGTAATGACCACAATCACAGCGAGGATAAGAGTAATTCATTGACAAGATCTACAGAACAATCGCAATCGCTGGTCCTCACGACATTCCCTTTCTTGAAGCTGCCAGTTGAAGTACAGAGAATGGTCTTGTTCCATATCCTTGTCTCCGCAGAACCCATCGAACTGCCTCGCTCTGATATCCACTCAAGCTGTCAATCCTGGAAAGCTGCCCTTGGAATTGGAGACACTATCTATTTCCCCTTTTACAGTACTCCCCAGAGGAGCTTCGAATATTGGTTTTTGGAAGCACGCGACTGGACACTCCCCGAGACAACGCTAGCCATAACACGAACCTGCAAATACCTGTACAACGAAGCCCTCCCGATCTACTATGGCATGAACACGTTCTCTGCCACAGCTCAAGACATCATCTGTACCATCTGGACCCACATACCAACTAAAGTTTACGACAAGAACGCGGTGTACGTGGGCGATCCCGTCAGGCAATCCTGCGGTTTCCGACTTATGAATTTCCTCTTTCTTATTGGCGACAGACGGAAATTCCTCAAGAGCATCTCAATCGATTTGTCAAGCAAGAACCTCGGCGAGACATTCAAGATGCTTGCAGAGTGTGAAGCCCTCGAGGACCTGGAGCTCTGGATCACGTATGATGCTTGGTTCAAAATTCAGCAGAACGTCGAGAATAAGGGGCTGTTGGATTTGAATTGCCTGACATCACTGAGGAGGATTCGCGGATTGAAGAATGTTTATGTCAGACAGAAGCAGAACAATTTCACGGACAAGGACCTGGAGGATTTTGAGAAGTTGTTGAGGGAGGAAATGTGCAAGCCGAAGAAGGGAAAGGGCAAGCAGAAGCAGATTCCGTCGCTTGCTGCCGAGGATTACCCTAGATTGAAGGGCTTTTGCCTTGATGGATCGCAGGTCAAGAAGGCTATTGATGCACCGGATGACTCGGGATTTGCGCCTGGTGAACCGCAGGTCAAGAAGACTATTGATGACTCGGGAGTTGCGCTTGTTGAACCGCAGGTCGAGAAGGCTATTGACGCACCAAATAACTCGGGATTTGCGCCTAGTGGACCGCAGGTCAAGAAGACTATTGATGCACCAGATAACTCGGGATTTGCGCCTGATGAACCACAGGTCAAGAAGGCTATTGATGACTCGGGAGATGCGCCTGGTGAACCGCAGGTCGATGGCTTGGATGATGACTATGACTGGGATCACTATGATTGGACTTTTGATGACCTCGACGTTGGTATGAGTATGGAGTCATGGGAGGAATGAAAGTTGAAAGTTCCAATGCCTTTAGCATAGTTGGTAGACAATACAACGAAGATGCTGATGATTTCTACTTGAAATTGTGATATTTCTGATGTGCCTCCCATCAAAATTTTCAAATCGTGCTGGCCTGCGGGGCTTGAACATTGACTTGCAAACAGGTACATTGCTACAAAGCTCGAAATAGAGGTGAAGGTAACATGGAGCGCAGCGAAGACAGCCTCCACGGCAGTGGCCCCCGGAGGGCCAGCGGAGCGTCACTTGATTGCCCATAGCCATAGCTAGATACTTATGTAGGTATTTATGGGGGCAAGGCCCCAAACCCCCGTAGCTCACTGCGCTTGAGAGGTGAGTTCTTCCTTCTTCCAGTGACAGACCACTGACAGTCACTTCCTGTGCAGCTCCTTATCAGACATCTGTCAGCCATTGCACGGTGCAGAATGTGCAGCACATAGACTATCCCCATATACCTGCAAGAGAACAAAGTGGAAACTGTAAGTAATTCACCATGGCGTTGTTGATAACTTCGTGGTTGTTGTGGTTGTTGGTCGTCGCACATAAATGCTGACTCAGGCACGGTTGACCTTCAGACAGGCATCGCACGGGCACTTCTCCCCACCCCCACGAAATCTGGCTGTCTGGCTGATCTTGCCGCCTTAAGCTCCAAACAGCACCAGCAGCCGACACTTCCCAGGTTGAGCCGCCTCAACCTTCTACTCGCTCCCCTTCTCCCTCCTCTCTTTCCACCATGCCGGCCCTCCCCAACATTCGACGCAAGGCGATCACGGTCAAGAAGCGGAACCAAGACGATGTGTGGAAGCGAACCCTCGATATCATGGGCCTCGAGGCATTGAGCACAACAAACAAGAACACCGGCGCCAGCTCCAGCTCCAGCGCCCCGGCGCATATGGCTCCCGCAATGTCTCCACCAACAGCAACAGGGGAGCTTCCAGAGGATGTGGCGACGACGACGAAGACAAAGCTCACCATCCTCGATCTGCCAGCAGAAACACAGAAAGAAATATTCCAACATGTATGTCTCTGCCATGAATGCCTATCCATCTTTGCTGTTGTATACACTGCTGGTGCGGAGTGCAAGGTTCCGGTGCCGGTGTAGATGCTAACGATCAATCAACCAACACCAGGCCTCGACCACCGACCTCATTGCCCTCTCTCTCGTCTCTAGGTACTTTCGAGATCTTGCTGCAGAACAGCTCTATCGATCCTTTCATATCGTGTTCCCCGACGACGATGATACTGGCCCAGAATCCCCAATCGATGTCCTAGCCGCGGGGCTCGAGACTTTTGTTGCCAGCGACTATGACTACTCGAAATACCTTCGAGAAGTTGTGCTAGAGCCATTGGCTGCGGGTGATAAGGGCGAGCGCGCATACCGAACACACATGTACGACTCGAGTTGTGGCAAATTTATGAATACCCTCTTTCTCATGATGCTGCGCAAGGCTCGGAGCTTAGAATCCTTCAAGTAAGTCCACTACCAAGTCCACTACCAAGAACACTGAGACATCATATTGACGCTGTACAGATGGGACATTCGTGTGGAATTAAGTCGCCCGACGTTCAAGGCCTTACATGAAATTACAGCGCTTCAACATCTGCATTTGCGGATGCAGGCTGGGCACTCGACCTATCAATCTCCCCCCGCAATAACCGCCTCCGGCGCGGCTCACCATGCCAATGCTCCTCTCCAGGTTTCGCTACCACCTCCTCCACACCCGGGATTTGGTCCTCATAGTCATAACCCCCCACCGAATGTCATATATCCATCTAGTGCTTCCTTCTCGCTAGGTAGTAAATACGCCTCCAAAACCCTCAGCAAAGCCACCAAGGCTCTGTTGCCTTCTATAAAAAGATATCCACCCACGATCTCGGGATTCAAGAATCTGAAGACACTCGAGGTATTGGATATGGATACTTTGGAGTATATCAGCGAATTACGAACATGTATACGCAATTCGTCATCGACTCTCACCACTCTTAAGATGTCATTTTCAGATGCATTGGCCAACAAGTCGCGAAAACCACCACCAGAAGTTCACTCCGATGATGACTCTGAAGTGGAAGATGAGTTTGGACAGGTAATTCCTCTGGGTCCCCCACCGCCTGGTATGCCATCTGGTTCAGCAGATGGTCATTCCAAAGCGCTAAAGGCACAAGAGGAAAAGAAGAAGCAGGAGGATGTTTTGCAAAAGATTTTCAGTATCCACAACATAAAGAAGTCCAAGCCGGTAACTGCAGCTAAAACCGAGAAGCCCGAAGTTACTCCCGAATTTGCGAAACCTACGACCAGTGAAGAAGCTAGAGCACGATTTATCAGAAATCTCAATCCTGTTGCACAGAAATTGATGTCGTATGTCAAACCTGGAAGCGATCTCACAGTTGAAGGCGAGAAGGTTCTTGAGCTGCTTGAGCTTGCCGCAAGAACCTACATGGAGAGTGTTGAACATCTTAAATCAGAGCAGGTTACCAGCGACGGGAGTTCGAAGCCGACACCTGCTACTTCGACGACGAGTGCGGACGGTGCAGCCGATGAAGATACATCGATGAGTGGTGGTGCTGCAGATGCAGACGGACCAGGTCTTTTTGATGAGCCAGAAAAGCCGACCAAAGCATCGAATACTGAGCCCGGAGTAGCAAATCCTGATGATATTGACATTGAAGAGCCAGAGGTCGACGAACCTGTTGCTGAAATGGAATCTACCACAGTAGAAAACCCTCCTGAGGCGGATGAGACAGATGTTCCGGTCATGACACCGGCAGTAGCCAATGAGACCCAGGAAGTCAAATCTGCATCTTCTCTCCTTACTGACGCCGTTCGACGTTTACCTTCCTCTTCCGATGAGATAGCGGAATTTCACCGTCGAGACCTCATGATGAGAGCAGAAACTCTACGTGCCGCTCACGCAAAGATACACGAAGAGCGAGCTAGAGTCCAGAGAGCATTGGACGAGCTCAGAGAAAAGATGAAGAATACCAACCCCAGCGCTGATGATTATCGGATCCTGGAAGCTACTCAAATAGAGTTCACAACTGTCTCGGAGCAAGTAGAGGACTTGAGTCGAGACCTGAAAGAACTGGCAGGTACGGTTGACGGCTTTGCTGAGGAATTATTACCAAAAACGAGTGAGGGCCAGAAGATGAGTGAATATGTGCGAAGCACTCGAGGATTGAGCCTAACTTCTCTTGCAATTTACCTGATTCCAATCAACGCAAAGGCAAATATTCTGTCTAGGGGTATTGATCTCACAGTTTTACAGGACATTACGTTACTAAATGTGGGTCCTCAGACACCTTTCTGGATCCAAATGGCCAAAGAAAACGCGATATCACCTTTGCCGCTTCGCAAGATTTATACGGACAATGTGACTTTACACTTCCTGAGTCTTATGGCTCAATTGGACAAGGTTACGGAACTATTGCTATTGGAAAAGAAAGGCCGTGTGGAGAGCACTGCAGTGAAAACCAATGTTTCCATTGAGCAAATTCGGAAATCATTGAAGAAACATGTAGCAACTCTCAAAGTTTTGATGATCCGAAACGATACAAGCCCTGAATGGGATCTGAATGTGAAAATCACAATGATGTTGTGTCAGCGTGCGCCGGTATTGGAGGAACTTTCAGTGACATTCAGCCTCAAGGTCGTCGTAAGTAACAAGTGCCCATCACATCGTTCGCAACTGCTAACAGGTTATGTTTAGCACACACTACTTCAATTCATCCCAGGAATGCCAGCACTTCGGGCTCTGCATACGAACTACTTCCGAACTGAAGACCAATGCACGTGGGTCAAATTACACTTTGGCAAATTCCTCGTCGATGCCGTCAGCCACAACCCTCAGATGAAGTTGGAGTATGTTGGGCTCGATCAAAACGTTGAGCGTCTAGTACGTCGTTCGAGACCAATGGCTTCGAAAAAGACTTCCGATAAGAAAGGAAAAGGCAAGGCAAGTGACAGCGCCAAGAAGCTCGCCGAAATGGTTCTGGGACCCTATGGTACCTGGCCTGATGGAGGCAGCATTGGTAATGGCGGCCCGTCTGGAAATGTACCAGCCTTTGATTGGGCTGCAAGTTCCGACGAGGAGGATGATCCAGTTACGGTGGTGGGCAAGCTTGGGTTGAAGGTTGAGACTGTCGAGGGCATTCGCTTCTCTGATGTGACGGGCGTGAGGATATTTGAGAAGGATGTTGTCAGTGGACGGCTGTAGTCCGTGAGATGGTTTATGCCCGCCTAGTGCTCTGGTGTGTTTTATCGATGGGAAGAAGCGAACATTTGGGATTTTTTTATTTTACTGATTGCCAGCGCGTTCATGGAGTTGGCATAAGCGTGGTGCCTTGATACCTAGGACGAACCTTGGAAGGAAACAGTGTGTTAGGAAGGGAACTTGGGGTGGAAAATGACAAATGGAATTGTGCGAGGGGGGTCAGTGAGCGAGAGTGGATATGATGATATGAAGCTATGCTAGCGTTTTAGTCGATTTTCCTCTCAACGTCATTGGTGAAACTATACGATACGATAATAATATCCGGTGCGATAAGAGGATGCTGAAGTGGGAGAGGGGGCTGAACGGGACACGAGAGTACCTAGGTGGTATATTAATGAGGAAATTAAATGACTTGATGGGAAGGAAGCGGGTTTTCTTTTGCTCCTGCTCTAGGTTTGATACTATTCCAAAGGGATGTTGTTAAGTTAATTCTGGCTTACACGCTCGAAGTTACCCTATTACAGGTCTACCGTAGTACCGAGCTTTGTGCCGCTTCTACCGAAGCTCCCCGAGTCTTAGTTCTAGGCTCTATTCGTCATGGATTACTCTCTTCGTCATGGGTTATTCCGATTATTTTACTTCTTTTAGTCATGCGCTTGGAACGCTCTAGGAGTTTAGTATTCCTAGTTCAGCGCTCATATCGATCTTTTCTCATTACGTAGTTATTCTCTTTGGGATTCTCTTTTCTATATAAGAGATCCTTTTCCCTGTTTATTTTAAAAGTAGATAACCTTCTTTACTTTCATATTACGTGATTTTTAGCTTGACAGGACGGGTTTTATTTTGCTCCTTCTCTAGGTTTAATGCTACGCCAAAAAGACCTCCAAATAGGTAAGTTACATTATACAATAAATCCACAGGTCCGTACTTCCAACTCCCGAACTCAAATACCTCCTTTCTATTCCTCTCCATCTCACTCAACTTACACAATATCTCACTCAACTTATCATCGGCCATTCCACCGCCTTACAAGCATTTTCATCCAACCAAGCCTTCGTCTTCTGCACCAGCCACCCGCTTGTGAAAACCACGTTACCCTCCTCGTTGGGCGCTCTGTACTTCCCAAGTCTGACGGACATGCCCAGGCGACATTCGCCGCCGGCTTCGGCGACGTAGGCGAATTGGTGGCAGCCTTCATGCGATGAACATGCGAGTTGGCAGGAGGTGAAGGATGTGAAGGAGGCCTTTTCGGCGTCTGTCCATTGCGGTTCGTCTTGGTCGTGTTGCGGTGGTGGTGGGGGGTTTTGGGGTGGATTTTGGGTCGTGGTATTGACGGGTGGTTGATCGGGAGGGGGGAGGGTTGGTGGGGGTGGATCTGGTGGAGCTTGGCCTTCCATGGATGATCTTTTCGCTCGCTTCCTCGCGATTCCTTTTTCGCGTTTGATTTCATCCTTCTTCTGCTCCTCATCTTCTGTCGCATCTTCTTTTTCAGCCTTTTCCTCATGTCCATTCTCCTTTTCATTTTTAAACTTCTCGGCATCCTGCTTGAGCCTCTCGCCCTCGGAATTCTTCTGCTCTTCACTAGCACCCTTCTTTTTCTCGTTCATTTTTGCACTCTCCTCTACCATACTCTCCACGTCACCAATGTGTTTCTTCCCTCCCTCGACCCAGAGATCAGCGATCCTCTGATTGCGCTCCTGCCATTCACTGTTAACCTTTTCTCTCTCCTCAGTTGTCATGCCTTCCATCGCTTTAACCCTATCTTCCTTCACCCTCCTCACGTCGTCTACGCTCAGAGAATCAATCCACTGATTCATATTATCTTTCTTCTTCTTCACTTCTTCCACTTTCTGTTCTTCTTCTTTCTTCTTTCTCGCCTCTTCAGCCTCTTTCTGACTTTGTTCATCTTGCTGTTTATGAGATTCTGCTTCTTTGGCGCGGTTCTCCTCTTCGAGCTTGCGGTTTTCTTCGGCCTTGCGTTCTTCGCTGGCTACGCGGTCTTCGCGGCGGCGTTTGGTTTCTTCGTCGAAGGCGCGTTTGGAGAAGGTGGGGCCGTTGGAGAGGTTGTCCCAGTTTTCGCGGGAGGGAACGAGGTGGGGTTCTACGAAGTGGTGGTAGAGCTCGGAAAATGTGGTGGCCTTGAGACCTGTCAGTATGAATATCTCTGTCCAACTCGAGAATTGAAGACTTACATTTGTCTTCCCCAGCATCGTCTCTCTTCTCCTTTCGAAGCGCCAGATATTGTTGATTTCGTGGGACAGCACATGATGCATAACCACCACCGGCTGACACCAATGGTTTCCTGGTCCGTAGTCGAGATTGGTGGGTTTTAACCCATTTAACAACTGATGCGCGAACGTAACCTCGATTCCCTTGTCCTTCAGCGCAATCGCCAGTGCCAAATCCCCACAACAATGTTTTTGCATCTCCGTATCCCACTTCGCCGCCAGACCTTGTGGTTGATCAGGTCCCAGCAGTTTATTCATCGCTGCGCTACTGATCACATATCCTGAGCCACCATGCGCGAATCCCGTATCGCCAATCGCGACAACGGCGCCGAGATACAAAGGTTTCCTCGGGTCGAGAGTCTTGAGCCATTCGACGAGGTTGTCCCAGACTACATAACTATCCGTCTCAATGAAAACGTACCATTTCGCATCAGGACGCATCTCGAATGTTTCCTCCACCATATGGATAAACTTATACTTATCCAACTTCCAGCCACTTCGATCATCGCCCTTACTCTGTTCCTCCTTCAGCAACTCCAAATCCTGACCCGTGGACTGATACCTTTGAATATCCCGGTAGATCTGGAAATCCGGACTGGTGGTTCGGATCGTCTCGTTTACATTGCGCAGGGAATCATGCACTGTGAAGGGTCCGAGGGAGCCTTGCTGGTCGGAGAAAAATAGGATGTCGTCGGTGGAGAAGTGGCGGAGCGTGGTACCGACTTGGATTGCGGCTTTGGAGAGTTCCTGAGCGCCGGTTTTAAATACAATTACAATTCCTTCCTCCCTTAACTTCTCGATCGTTTGCTGTTCAATCGTCTTCGTTTTCTGCTTCGCGTTATACGCATCCTCACTCGGTTCCGCTCTGTAATCCGTCACAGTCTTCGTTTTCGTCTGGCTCTCTGTAACCGTAGTCGTCAACGGATTCGTCGTCGCCGTGACACTTATATTATAAAATTGCGTGACTGTTGCTTGCGCAGGACACGTTTCGTGAAGCAAAGACTTGAGATTTGTGCCTGCGGGGAATGAAGCAGCGGAGAGGTTGAAATATGAGGAGCCATCCGGGAGATGGAATTGCGGGAGTGATTTCGTGGGATAGAGGTAGAAGATTGTGACGGCGAGGAAGAGCAATACTAGAAGGCTAGGTGCTCGTCGGAGGCGACTCATTTTTGATGCATGCTATGGAAATAATATATCTGACAATATGTGTAAAGGAGTGTATGGGAGGGAATGGAAGAAGGGAGGAATGAGAGATGTGATAGTGGGCGAACTATAACGTCATCGTCTCTCCTAGTGTAGACATGTGGGGGAACCATCTCCTTATTTTGAGGGGGGGGGAATCCGCCATCCCATCTTATCTTCGCCCTGGCGCCCAATCTCCTGGGACTATTGATGGGCGCTGGATGGGTGAGTGGAAGGAAAAGTAAAGTTCGTTTGTGCTGAACCATAGCTCGTCTAGCTATCCGCATTGGGTAAGGCCAGGGGGTGGAATTCCAGTTAGTTTAACACCTGCCAAACCATAACAAAGTAATCTATCGGTTTGCCACGAGGGATATCCGGAGAGGGGGGATTGGACATTCCGTTTGAGGCTTGGCTCAAAATATGTGAGATGGGAAGATGCATAAGTTTTGAAAAAGCAGCTCGACGCCACGAGTTCTAGACCACACGACCCCTGAACTAAATGCACCCTAATGCACAAACACCACAGAAATTGCGTTTCAGAAACAGAGGGCTGGAGTCTTAATTGAGAGCTGACAAATTTGCCATTACTGGGAGTAACCCATCTTTGTCTCAGCGCCACAAATCTAAAGCTCAGCGCCCCGAAGAAAAGCATCCACGCTCACTTTCCCCGCCAAAACTTCCAGCGCCATTTTACCTCTCTCATCCCTCATCCGCAGCCACTTCTCCGAATGTCCTTCCACCACTTCTCCGCCAGTTTTTACCGCATCGGCGTTTATCCAACTTAATAACTCCTCGACAGCTTCTGCCTCTTTATCTTTCAAGGAGTGGAAATCCCGACCGGTGCCTTTGCGTGCTAGACGCTCGTTGTATTCTGCTCGCATCGCGGATTCGGATGGCAGGATGGCTTTTCCGGAGAACACGGCCGCGGCGGTTATCGCTTGGAATTCGAAAAATGTAAAGGTTGCGACGTAGTATGGGACGCCGATGAAAGCGAGCGTCGGATCGGGGATGTAAAAGATATCCTTATGCAGATTATGCATCTGCGTGCCATCCGTAACCAGCACTTTCTCGTCTGCCTCTTCAACGGGGACATTATCGGCGTGAAGTTCCGAGAGAAAGGGACGCGATTGATGGTAGCCTGTGCAGAGGAAAACGCGATCGATAGCGGGGAGAATGTGGCCGTCTTTGAGGATTACGGAACCGCGCTTGGAGAGGACGGAGGAAGAGGGGATGTTGAAGGAGGCAACTTCGGCGACGCGTTCGACTTTTGAGTCGAAGAATTGGGGGGGCAGGTCGAAGGCGCCGCCGCGGATGGATTGGTAGACTTTAAGGGCGCTGGTGGAGATTTCTTTTCCGATGTCCATTGCTGAGACGCCGCCGCCTGGTGGGAGAATATCTGTTAGCTAAACTGCTTTGGAAAAAAAACTCCCCTTATACTCGCCAAATTTGACACATCTTCCTAAGCTTGCTCATCCAATTCCCAATTCGAACTCATCCTCCACACCAAACCACACCAACCCATCTCACTCTCAAAAGCTTCCAACTTACCAATAAGCAACACATTCTATTCACCCATCATCAGCAAAACCCCCTTCATATCTATCTCAACTCAACTCATGAAGAACTCACCTGACCCTCAAACCCAACCGGTTTCTTATACGCCTTTGAATGGCTCACCCGCTCCGGCCACGTCGCTTTCCACTCTTTCAGCCCCGGGATATCGGGTATGCGGATGGTATGGTAATGGCCACTCGCGACAATAACAGCATCAAACTCCTATCATCACTTCATCAGCCTCACTTCCCCTCCCCCAAAACAAAAACACACTCACATCAACCCCCTTCCTCTCCGCCAACCCCTCCTCCCCCTCCCCCCTAACCAAACTAGTGTACTCCACAACCCACCTCCCCTTCCCCTCTCCCTTCTTCTGCAGTCGATCAACCCTCGTCCCAAACCGCGTCAGCCCATTAATACCGAATCTATGAGCGTAGCTCTGGATGTACGCCTCACTGAAACGGGCATTGATAAAGGGTGGTTTACCGGTTGGCCAGGGGTGGCCTTTTAGTTCTTGCATGGCGGTTGGGACGTTGTTTTTGAGGCCCGAGTAGGCGGGGCCTGGGGGGGCGAAGGTGAGTTCGATTTCTTCTGTGGTTTGGATGTCGGTGGAGGGGATTTCGCCGTTTTCACAAGAGTTGGGGGAGATACCATTCGGGCGTTCTGGTGAGGGAAGAGGGGAAGGTCCTAGGGGGGAGGTGTGGGGGTAGGGTTGTTCTTTTGCTGTTCTTTCGTCGAATACCCTACATCAAAACACCCTCAAAATCAGCACACTTAAACCTCAAATCCCACAAAAAAAAAGATATAAAAAAACCCACCAATTCCCCCCCGCCTTCGCACTCCTCTCAAAAACCACAACCTCAAGCCCCCTCTCCTTCAGATGCTTAGCAGAAGTTACACCACTGACGCCGGAGCCGATGACGGCGACGCGTTGGATATTGAGAGTCATCTTCAGTTCAAAGTAGGTAACTTTCTTCTAGAGTCTTGGAACAGAAATGAGATGGGAAATATCAAGAGATGAGATGAATCTTAGTTCCCCTTAAATCCTCGCAAGCTCAGGGTGGTGGGGACGTGCGTAGAGCCGGACCCTCGGCTTGAGATAGGGAAATGAAAATGGCATGAGATAGGTAGGAAATTATGAGCTGTTATTATATGAAGTAGAGATACATATTTGGATGAGTAATATGTGAGGAGTGAGAAGCACATCAGACAGGCATTTCTGACGTGATTGCGGGACCCTCCGACCCCTCAACATCAACATCAGTCCCTATCATACAAAGATTGCGGAAATAAACCAGCAAGAAGTTATTGGTTTATGAGAGTGGAAAGGGTGTCAACCAAAAAAATTGAGGTAGAACTTGGATGATTGGAGGTGTGGTGGTGGTGGTGTTTGTATGGCAGTAGGTGAGGCTGCTCTGCGAACCCCGCATAAAGCCTATAAATATTGCCCTGTTTTCAGGTACCAGCAGTGGGGTGTGGGGGTTTCCACTTATTCATTCCGATTCAGAAGGGTGGTGAGTTTTTGATGGTATTCGGTTGATAGAGTATGCCGAATTTTGATCCGAAAATCAATCTCTTCTGCTAGCGCTGCTCAATAGCTAGAAATTTGGCCTGTCTGCTCGACTGGGATCTAGTCTTGTTTGGTTGATGGGTATATATAACATTTCGCACTATGGTATCGTCTAATCTCTTCTCATTACTCACCGCATTAATAACCCCTCTTACATCCTACCAAACAAAGAGCATTTATTCAACCCACTCATATATTGTCAAACTCCCTCACTCATCCCCACAACACATTAAGTCTCCGCCATCCCACCGCTGGAGGAATTTTCTCTTCTGGGTTCTGCCTCATCTCCTCGAGTGCCTCGCGGATAGGGATTTCTTCTAGAGACAGAAACTTAGTTCCTTTGATGAATTTCCAGGCGCAGTAAGCGACGATAACAAGAGGAATATCTCTATGTGGATGTTAATTTCTCGTCTGAAAGGAGAGGGAAGGGAAGGGGAACTTACAGATAAGCAGAGATAAAAGTGGCGACATCCCAGTTATCTTTCACGAAGACGGAGAATCCTCCGGTTAGTAAAAAGAGGAGACATGATATGAGTGCGATCCAGGATGTGTAGGCTGAGGCATTCGTTAGTTATTTAGATTTGGGTTAGGAGGGTATATACTTACGGGTCCAGGAGTGGGACCAAGGAAGCTCGTGTCTCGAGATTCCTTGTGCGTATAGCGCTTTATGTAGACGTATATGATTGACCAAGATGGTGCTCCATGAAACCAATGTTCCGGCGGCGGTTAAGTTGAGAAACCAGTAGAAGACAGTCAAAGCACCGTTTGAAAGCGCCATGAAAGCTAGAGTTGCGATGAGCGTCTGGAATACCACGCATACCCAAGGAATTCCCCATCTCGTCGTGCGCAGGAAGATTTGCGGAGCTTGTTTCTTCAATGCCAGACCGTACAAAATTCGGGTTCCAGCTAAGAGAGATTGGTTCGATGCGGACCAGGCAGAGGTCAGAACGATGGCGTTGATGATGGAGGGAATGGCTTTGATGCCCGCTCTTGTTGCAGCAATAACGAAAGGGCTTTGACTTGCATCGCCAGAGTAGTTATTTAAGCTGTCATCGTTGGAAGGCACGATCATGCCGACGATGAGGACCGAGAGGAGGTAGAGGACGACGACACGGAAGAAGACGCGTTTGCATGCCTTGGGAATATTTTGCCGTGGGTTTTGCGTCTCGGCTGCGGCAACGGAGAGGGACTCTACGCCCGCGAAGGAGTAGACTGCGTTGTTCATAACAGCCCAGAAGCCGACGAACTGACCCCAAGAGCCCGAAGCGAGGTATTCGACAAAAGGGCCGGGGTTGTTCCCTATGAGATGTTAGAGTTGTCTTCTTGGTGGGGAGGAGGTGCAAAGAGGTTCCGCTATTAAATGTAGGGAGAATGTGTGAGATAGGGGGTAGCGAAGAGAAAGAACTTACAGTATTGAAATCCAATCCTCGGCTGGCCTTTGACACCCCCAAGGTCAATAACCAACCCCATAAGCACAACCCCGACAACCAAAGCTATCTTCAACAACGCAAAGAAGAATTCCACTTCTCCATAAACACCGACAAACACAATACCCACTAAAAAGGTAATGACAATAAACAACGTAATCCACAGCGCCGCATACTTATCAGTCCAGAACTCAATCAGAACCAACGTAGCAGTAACTTCGCTAGGGATACTCAAATATGTCCCATACACCACATTCCAGCCAACGGCGAATCCCCATGCCGGATCAATCAGATGTTCCGCGTGTCGTACGAATGATCCTGTGACGGGGAAGAGGGCAGAGACTTCGCCGAGCGCGAATTGCACGCAGCAGACCACGGCGCCAACGTATGCGTAGCCAAGTAGTGCGCCTAGAGGTCCGCCGGTCTGGAGGGCTCCTCCTAGACTTAGGAAGAGGCCAGTTCCCTGAGAGGAAAGTCAGCTGGAGAACGAAGGGGGTGTGTCACGTGATTGATGTTGAGGCGTGTGGCTCACAATTGCTCCTGCTAGCGCGATCATTTGAATATGACGCTGCTTCAAGGCTCGGGAGAGATCTCTGTCTTCCCTCTCATCGATGATTGCGTGAGGCGAGGCATCGACGCGACTTTGGCAGCCATTCTTGCTCTCCAGATCGGTGTCCATCGTTGCGATATCCTCCCTCCCTATGACCCTTCACCAATGCCCAAATTCCCTCGTCACACAAATCCTGCAACCTCTAATAAACAATCAAACAAAACAACAACGCGGGTGATTCGCACAATACCGAAAAAGCCGTTGCAACCTCTCGAAAAAAGAATTACCATGGAGTTTGTGGAAGAAAAGAGCCTCACTCACTCGAGGAAGTGAGATGTTTTTCTCCTGCCCCACCATTGAACAAGCACGCCTTCGCGCCTTGCGCGACGTGAGATTTCATTCCGAGGCATCTGATGCAACTTCCCACTTGGGATAAATTCGGATCGTGAGTCTCCACTTGAGCCACGCGGTATTGATACGGGAGGGGCCGATTGCGGGGATGGCCGTCCCTTTTCGCCATAGTGCCCATATCAGAGAGATGGTCGCGAACTATTGGAATTCTCCAAAGCGGGGAAGCGCCCTGTATTGAATTCCATTCTTGTTTGCACATGGATGAAAAGTTGTTGGGATTTTTGGATGTGCGTCGTATTTTGTTCTGTGCAGAGTGCACGGGCCACATCTGATTTTCTCGACGAAAAGGGCTTTGGGATTGCGCTCAAATGCAAAAATCAATTCGTATTGCCTTTTTATTTTTTAAATGTGAATGTCTTATAAATTTTATATGAAATTCAGAGCTTGCCATTATTCCACAGTAGTAGCGTACATCCTTACCAAGCAAATCACAATTTCACAACTCGCCTACCCTGCGATTGAACCGATCACCTTTTTTTTTTGTTGTCAGTTACGAGAACTCAGAATATTAAATCGCAGTATAAGTAAGTCGATTAGATTCAGCACACCCGTTTATTATATGATCCGATATTCGTCCAAAATTACCCTCTATATAACTTTCTAATATTTTGCTAATCCGTGAACACTTAATGAAAGTAGAAACTTCAAGTTTTCATCATCTCTCCAACACTTTCCCTTCTCAAACTTCCCCATTCTTTCTTCTACCAGCAAGACTATCGAGCACAGACAAAAAGGGCTAATTGTGAATCAGGCTCGTGTGGTTTCATTAGCATGAAGCTGAAGTGAATGATTGGTCTCGATATAATCTGTTGTAGAAGTCTCGGGTATACTCGGCTCGAGTCTCCAAAATTTGGACCGCCTCAACTCTGATGAAATGGACCTTTCTAACCCTCCTCTTACAGTAGTCCAAAACCAGCTCTGATTTCGCTTCGTTAAAAAATCAAAGATGATTCCCGTGGAATATAACCATAAGAGAGATCCCAACGCCCCCCACCAGCCGCCGAACAAAACCCTCTAATTTCATCCATCCATATCACCATCCCAATTCCGTTCTTATTCCCTACCCTTAAGCGTGGCTACCAACCAGTAAGTTTAAAAATCTTCATCCTCCAACTCGGTGTCGTAGGTTGATGAACACAACTTATCGTCATCTGTCTAACCGGCTGATCAAACTCCCTCTTCTCCCCTCTCAATTTGCCATCCTCCCCTCTCACAAACTCAAAACACGAACGGTTACCAAGCCAGACCTTAACCAATGCACTTTTCGGTCCGAGATGTTTTAGGATTAGATCGATTGTGAGGCGTTCTAAGGAGAACCAAGTTGTCAGATTGCGGATGCTGTAGCTAGGTCTTAAACACAAGTTGATTTCGTCGTAAGTGGTGTATGAGGGAAAAGGGGGATGATACCTAAGTCTAACCAATCGTCGGAACCCATTTCTAGGCCGGTGGATGTGAAGAGGACGAGAGTTTGGAGTTTTGATAAGGTACCGAGGTGGGGGAGTAGACACTAGTTTTGTCAGAACTCAATCATAAGTGAAAAGGAATTCGCCATTGTGACTTACAGAATAGCAGGTCATAAAGTGCTGCTTGTGACGCGCGATGTCTGTTGTATCCCATAAAAGATTTGTCTACACGGATCGATTGTTCAACTAAGGTTCTGGCTGACTAACTACCCTTTTTAGATATGCACTCTCGACACTTACCTGGGGACCATTATAACTGTATCTATCAACAACCGTTCTGATATGTTGAAGATCAGGGAGACTCTCCGTCAGTGCTACAATACCCAAACCGTTAGCAATCTGTCTATTCAAAGGACCCGGTCTAAATGCCTTTCACAACATCCAAATCCCACCACTCCACAAGCTCAAAGCTAACCACCGTTCTCACTTTTGCAGCTGCAGCAATGAGACGGTAGGTATGTTCTTTTTTGAAACCAGCTATACGTTCCTGTATCCACTGCCATCCATGTCCCGACACTGCTGATACATGCGGTAGCATCGATAGAGCGAATTCGCAAAATGGCCCTAGGGCAACAGTATGCACATGAGGCAGAACGAGCTTGGCATCGCGAAATGCCGTCTCAAAACCCGTGGTGTGATATTGCGGAAGTACCAGTATAAGATTCTCAAGTCTTTCGAAAGATCCAAGGAGGTCAGCTAGTTGAGGTGCGAGAGATTCCGGGGCCGGTTTTGCGTTAAATGCGGATATATCGAATTTAAAACTCCTAAGAAGATGAGTAGCGTTCGCATGCGGGTACAAGTCAGGGAAGAACATACCGTACGTAAAACTGCATCAGAGAACATTCTCGCATCTCCGCTATAAATGTCATTGCCGTTGTCCAACTCCCACTAACGACAATCTTGCGGAAAATCCGCGGCGCAACAAGTTCTCGCAACTCTTTACAGACCAGAGAAAGTGGCACTAGCGGGGTGCTTCTGCCGGGGGCCTCTTCACAGAGTTTATCACATATGATGCGTATTACATCGTAATCGAGTCGCCATAATGAAGTTGGGGGTTTGTTGTTACCGAGGAAATATTGGATTGGTCGGAGAAAGGCATTTTTGTTCGATGTGTAAGATCCCATGGCGGTGGAAAAAGTTCTCGATTAAATTGGTGGGAAGGATGTTGAGCGGCTTTATATCTCTTTCACGTAATATGACCCGCTATCCGTGCGTCGTAAGGCGCTTAGTGCGCCCCAGTAACGATTGAGAGATCTGTATATATGCTCCAACAAGTTCAAGGGAAAGAGATCTTGCTATGTTTTACTTTTGTGCCCTCGGAAGATACCTAATGAGTAGGTAGGCAGCAGCATCAAGAACCAACAAATGACAGCTGCCCAATAGTGATGCCTGTTTCGCTTAAGAGGTGGGGACAGACATTAGCTGAATAAGCGGTCGTCAGTGAGGAAATCCAAAGAGACATTGCCTCGAAATTGCTCATAACATTCCTATTAAAATATTTTCCTATTCCGTACCAATTTCCCCTGCGTCAAATTTCCGCTTTTTGATTTTCAAAACAGTTTTCATTCCTTCTCTCGCCTCCTCATCTGCCATATTCGCTCACCAAAATGCTTGAAATAAAAGCGATTCCATTAGCACGATAAATATCCGGTTCGATGTAAGCCAGATTCTCCGTCTTATTAACATCAAAGACGATATTCTGCGGATTATCAAGGCTGTATTTTGGCCACTTAACTCGCGAAACTATTGCAATCATATCAGCAAAACAAGCGAAGACAAAAGGGGCAACACGAAAACAATACAACTCACTACCCGAATTATTAGGATCCAAATCCACAATAAAACTAGCCCACATCCTTGCCATCAACGTACTAACATCTACATACTTCTGCGGCTTTCCCGCGAACGGATTCGAAGCAACTGCATTCTCGTAGCCGTTTCCCTCGATGTTGTGCATCATGAATGCCACTTCCGTGAAATGGGTAACTCCAGTTGTGGCAGGGAACCCGGATGGAAATACATTGAAGTGATAACTCCAGAGAGTCTGGTTGTATTGTGCCCATATTTGGGAAATCAGCCGGCGAGAAGCATGCTGTTGTAAGTCTCCGGCGTATGCTGCTTCGCGCTTCCATTGGTAGCCTAATGTTCCGATTGTGCTTGGAGGTGGACGACCATGGAGGGTGGCTGGGATGCCGATTTCTGGAATGTCGGGGTACAGTGCTGCGAGGATGAGAGCGCTCGTGTTAGAAGGACCCTGGGAGATTATTTGAGCTAGGAATTCATCTGTGGTGTTGATTCCCTTGGTAGCGAACATAGTTCCTTCATCGTGATTACGTCCTGTAAGGAATGGGACTTTGACGAATTTCCCCTCTTGTACGAGTTTGGTACCTGAAGCGATGATGATATCTCCGTCGATTTGAGGACCCCAGGTCGCGCCCGTTGTCACGGAGCTATTGAGAATGTTGCTCAGAATAGAGGTAGGAATTGTACGGAGACAGCCTAGAGTATCATTGGAACTAGTGCAATTGGTTGCTTTGACAATGTTGTCGTAGTATGGTTGCCACTGTGGAGGTGTGAGCCATTTCGCACCGCCGGCACCAATAGGTCCTCCTGATTCTGCGATGGCGCCACGGAAGAGTCCATCGTCGCGGCCACCATATGCAATCAATTGCATTCCAACCGCAGAGGCTCCGGCTGATTCGCCCCAGACAGTCACTAGAAGAAAGGAGAATGTCAGTTTGATTTTTTGAGTAGACCTCTTGGAGAGAATATGCCAGGACTTTGAAGGGTAGGAGATGAAGACGATCTAGGGGATACAAGTTCAACAAACTTCGTAGATGCTGAGATATTGAAAACCGTTGTGAGAGAACTTCATCATACCTTTCGCTGGATCCCCTCCGAAAGCAGCAATATTCTCTTGAATCCTAGAACACTTCGTCAGCAACGATATGAACGCCATCACAACAGAACTATCTCTTTCTCTTAAACATACCAATGCAAAGCCAATCTCTGATCCTTCGTCGCCGCATTAACAGCACCCTCAGCCTGCACCTCCTTACCAGAAAGCCATCCCCACGCCTGAACCCGATAATTAACACTAACCCCCACAAACGGTTTCCCAGCCCGCACCCCCTGCTTTACAATAAAGCTCAAATTATATCTCGGATCACTATTTCCACCCTCCGTATTCCCACCACCATAAATCCATACCGCAACCGGCAATTTCTCATTTTCAAATCCGCACGGTCTCACAACATTGAGCGTGAGACAATCTTCAGAGACGTGATTTCCGAGAACCCAATCGTCGCTGCCGTAGCCGATGCATTCTGGCGAGTACTGTGTGGCAAGACGTGTGGAGTTCCAAGTGGTGTTTAGGGATTGGGGGTTGCGAAAGCGGAGGTCTCCGATGGGGGGTTGTGCAAAGGGGATTCCGAGGAAGAAATCTTCGTTGTATGAGGGGCTGTAGATGCCCGCGTAGCTGCCATTGAGAACTTTAACTGTTGGCGAGCTGGGAGTTTGTCGAGAGTTGAGAGGGGTTGTGTTTCCGGGACCGAGAAAGAGGTGTAATAGCTGCAAAGCAGATATTACCGAATATGAAAATAGATGCATGGTTTGTTTGACTTTTTCTGGATGTTCGTAGAGAGGTGCCTTGACGCTGATCGATAATACGCAAGGTAGACACTTTTGTAAGTGTGAGAGGATGGTGTTAAGCCATAACTGCCAGGCCACTCCTTTATAGACTCTTCGGCAAACCCCTGGTATTCAACAACCGTTGAGATGGCCACTCAGTCTATTCACTACAAAGGTAACCATTCGGGGATTTTTCACCCGCCGACGGAAGTAATAGTTGCAATACAATTGGTCTACCCCACATTTCAGAACATCTCATTGATCATCTCCGCTCGTAGTTCTTTGGAACCTGTGCGGGGAACACAACATCCCATTGCAAACTCGTACTCCACTTTTGAAGAACCTGGGGTACAGTAATTGCACTTGTTGAGCTATCCGAAAAAGGAGAAAGTGCCTTTTATGAAGTTGTCGTCTTTGATGGCTGTGGTTAGGTGTCTGACCTTAGAATTAGATGGAAATTCAAAAATAATCAACTTGTAAGCTATGGCTCTTTTACATTACGATGGAGCAATTATGTATCTAGGCATGATGAGAGAGTCCATCCTAGACTCGTAGTCTTAATACGACAACATCATGCGGGGGCGAGGGCGGGGTATTTGGGGACTGTTTTGTGACGTAGTCGACTTCTAAAAGTCTGTATGTAACACAACAAAGTTCTTTCGTGATTTTTTTGGTAGGCAAAAATGGAATATTGAATGTCATTGTATTTGAAGTGCATGAAAACAAGGGAAAACGCTTTTGTTCTCCGTCCTCAGCCACTAATTTTGGGACACGGAATTTCCTGAGCTCTTGGAAGGAAAACACAGTAGTAGCTCTGAAATAACTAAAATACAGATGTATTTTGCGAGTGCGTTTAAGATGAAAACCCATGGTTGCAAAGACAGTGATCGCAGTAAATCCAAAATATAGAAAGGCGAGCAGCCAGATCTTGACAATCTAATAATCGCTGAGGCGAATGAATTTGAAAAACTGTAACAGAGTGATATCAGCATAAGGGAGGATCAATGTTAGCAATAGTTACAGTTTTTTTGCACGCACGCACTGTAGTACACTATCGTACGTTTCGGGAATTCTCAACTAGTTTTAGTTTGAGGGTTGAAAACGGGGCGACGTTTAGTTTGAGGGTCGAAAACGGGCCAGTTTGCACTAAAACGGTACACCATAGGATAATCGTTGAAAAGGGTGATATTAGGGAAGATTCTAGTACTATTATTAGGCAGAAAACCTCCGGCGGTGAATAGTACTCTTAGAACCCGGGAAGATCTCCGGAAAAGTTAAGGAAAGTGAGGTTATTCCTATTTTTTAAGCTTATTTCCGACGAGAATCGAATTCCGGCCGATCACTTAAATCCCAAGGCAGCGAGGCTTCATTTTTATGCAAGGTTTATGCAGGATTTATGCACGTATAGTGTGTTTAGTTTTATATCACTGATTAAAACGGGCCCGTTTAGTTTCCCCTTTTTGATTTTAGTTTTTTTTTATATGCTAAAACGGGCCCCCGTTTTAGTTTGACCTCAAAAAGTGCCCGTTTACTATAGTGCACTACTGATAACATTGGCCCGGAGGATAGTTTGGTTTTGAAGAGTGTATAAAATATACCTTGGTAGTGCCCTTCACTGATGAAACTAATGAGAAGAATCTGAAGTTATGGGTGACCATCTGGATATTTGCAAGATAAAGTGATAGCCGGAGCCTGTATGGGAAATTTCGAGGCATAACCAAGTTTCGCATCATCGTCCAATTCAAGGATCCAAGAAGGGCTATCGTCGTGAATTGGGCTCTCAAAAAACCCGTCAGCCACCAACGACGTAAAATGCGGTACAACATTATCTGATCTGGGAGTGGATAGAGAAAATGTCGTAACTGTTTCGAGTGCGTCGAAATGCCCCGTTGTCTCCAAGATCGTGCCGCTCATGAAAAGAGGATCCGATTGTTTGCTCTGACTGGTAATGAGATGTCGGACTTCGCCATGGAGAGACTCGGGGATTAAATCAGGAAGGTAGTTCCTCAAATCAATCCCTGTATGAAGGAAAAAATACATTTTCGTAAAGTCGACCCAAGTGGTTAACGGGCAACCCAAGCAACTGTTTGCTGGGAAGGTTACCCGTTGATGGGTCTCGTTGACTATTCCTCTCGCTTCCTGACATGAGGCAACAATGGGTGGGAGGTGTGAAAAGAGAGTTGGCTTCACTTTACAACCGAAAAAACCTTTTCCCTGACCGAGAAAGGCTATAATCGAAGGCGATGAGATGGCGTAATTCCATATTTTAGAACGGAGCTCAAATGGTAATAAGGTGAAAGATGTGAAGCATTGGGGGGCGATGCCAATGCCAGCCTCAGAGGGACTTCTGTTGACGTTGGTGGCCATGATTTGTATGGAGCAATAAATTTTGGATGTAGGATCCAACGTTTTCGACGTCTGTGAAGATACTTATACAAATGTTGCTGTACTGGGTTTGTTTGTTACCGGTATGCGAAAAGGCGACGCACGGTAGTAGATGTTCTGGTCCGGTCCATTCGTTTAGTAGGCCAATTGGTTAATTAGCCGACCCACTGAACCTGTTTCGTCACAATTGATCAATTTAAGTAGTAGTTAACGAATGGACTTAAAAATGATCAATTGGTCAAATATAATGACTTTGACTTTTAAGTGCGTTTTTAATAGATTTATTAAAATAATCTTAAATATTAATTGATTATCTTATAATTTATTAATATAAAAGAGAATGAAAACATAGAAATAAAAAGATAAAGAGGTTAAAAAGATAGAAAAGGTAAAAAGA
Source organism: Hymenotorrendiella dingleyae (assembly GCA_003988905.1). Lineage (NCBI taxonomy): Eukaryota > Fungi > Ascomycota > Leotiomycetes > Helotiales > Helotiaceae > Hymenotorrendiella > Hymenotorrendiella dingleyae. The sequence goes on from QYAP01000149.1 coordinate 51,104, forward strand.
AGGGTAGTTAAGAATGCGTCACGGGAACGGGAAGCCCGCTTTTTTGGTAGGTGAATATGAGTTATCGGCTTCAAATTCACTTCGTTTGGCTAATTGACCAATAAGCGGTCAGTTCGCCACCTGCTATCTAATTGATCAATTGGCCAATAAACGTATAGACCGGACCAGTTCCAGATGCAGGTAGCGGCCCTCGATTAGTCAGCTTACCTTGGGCCAAGGCAATGACGACACCCGCCGAATATCCATTTATCATTAGGCCATATCTCCATTAACGAATTACAATCTTTTACCACAACCCTAACCCTGGCCATTAAAGAGGCGTTTGAGAAGAAGAGGTTAACCGTTGTTTTAAGCATTTTGGGGTTTAGCTGGCGTTGTTTTGTATATTTTTGTGGTTTGAAATTCGATTCCCGTAAACGAGTAACGAAAAAAAGGGGAGTTTATTGAGGAATTTAACAAGACTTGGACGCTCAAGGGGGTCATCAAAAGTGAATCAGGTAGACTCAGAAAGTTGAAATTTACAAGTCACTATCGTCGTGGAGTAACAATTGAAGGATGAAACATTTTTATGTTATTACACAACCCATTTCTTCCGCCTTCCCCCCCAACCCACCTCCCCGCCCTCAACCTCACTTACTACAAAAATAATTCGCCGCAACCACCGGCCCCAACCCCGCCTCCTTCTCAAAAGCCCCCAAATTCCACCTAATCCTCGCCCCAATCCCCATTTCCTTCCCATCCTTCGGCGCCCACTTCTCGACCTCGAAATCCGCGGGTTGCTCATACAATAAAAAGATATACCGATGTTGGGCGCTTCCGGGCGGGGGACCGGGACCGGTATAATTGGCGACGAAGGGAGAAGAGGAGGTGAGCTGCGAGGTGAAATTCGTGGTGTTTTCCGAGGGAGAGGAGCGAAGACCGGGTTGGATCCAGTGCACGATTGGCCCGAGGAAAGACAGTGAAGGGAAGGGAGCGTCCGGGTCGAGGGCGATGAGCAGGTAGGTGCCGGTGGTGAGGTTGGTAGATAATTCAGGGGGGTGCATGACTTCTACATATGGGGCAAGTGAGTTAGTGGGGAAGTGAGAGGAAGGGGATTGGGGTGAATGTTTTGAATTGGAAGCAGAGGGAGGTCCGTACGGGCTCGTGGGAAGAATTGTCCTGGGGCTACATTGTGGCCTGAGGGTGTTCTCAAGCCTAGGATCTTGGACGGATCAGATTGGATGAGAAGTAAGGCTTCTTCGGCGCTCTTTGCTATGGGCATTTTGAACGAGTGTGTTTGTGAGGTTTCAGATGAGGAGAAATAATGCCAAGCGGTAGAAGGAAGGGTATCTATATCGATAAGAAGTTTTCCGCTACGCCCGAACGGCACGTCAGTGGTGGTCAGTGCACTAGAGCCCGTCAAAATACACGACAAAAGTTGGAAAAAGAACACTAAAATATTACTAAATACATTCAAGTAAGTGAGGAGTTAAAAGAGATCTGACACTTCATATCTATCTACTCAGAATTTGATTCCAAACCCTTATTCGGTACATTCTACGAAAAGGGGCAAATAATAACCCATTTTTTGAGTGTCTGCAGAGCATCAACCACCACTGATGGCAGGGCTGAACTTTCAATTATTACATGTGAAGAATCTAAAAAAAACCGCTCGCGCGCCGTTTCCCACTAAATGAGACAAGTAGAATTGGAGCGTTGAGACGGCATCTGTAGTGATTAGGTACTCGGTTAGGTAGATCCGTCCATTTCCCGAACCACCGGCTCGAGACTAAAATGCAACCGTCGTAGATCATTAAAGTCCAACCTTTCCCAAATCCACGATAAATCATATCGGCGATAAGCGGCGTTCAAACGACGCCTATCTGGTTGAGTGGAAAATTCCGATGCCACGTGATCGGCCCCCTTTGAGAGTGTGTGAGCCAGCGAACCCTTTGCTCGTGCGTTACACATTTTCATAGATTTCCCTGGGGACAAGGTCCTTTCTGGTAAAGGCTAAGAAAGGGGGTGTCCGAGTTCCACGAAGGAAAGGGAAGTTGGGCTTTCCCCCTTCTGGCCTGGCAGAAACATTCTGTTGGTTGTCAATTCGACAGGAGAGCTTGCGTGGGTTTGTTGAATGCCCTGAAAATAAGCTTTTACGAGTCGATACGCAATGTAGAAGCGGTGACAAAGCAACAAGACCCAGAGCCATTGATTCAGGAGAGTTGTATTCGCTCATATTCCGACAAAATTATTATTTGGTGCTTGCGACATCATCTCTCGCTGGCGGTTCCGCTCGATGATTTATACACAAATTTCATTATTGCGTTTGGCCCAAGTTCGCTCATATAACATCCTGAAAACCCCCCTCCTCGCCCATCCGTTGAAAAACGACACGCCTCCGCGTCGCTTTCTCGACCAACTCTTCTCTACTCATCAATCCCTGCCCACCCCGTACCTCCCCACCCACACTCTCCTCACCATCTCCTTCGCCATTCAATCCGTAATACAACAACGGCAACAAACTCGACTTCCAAACCGGAAGCTGCTGAGAATCCGTATATGTCATAAAGACAGTAGTTCCGAGAAGCAGAAGAGTGCCAAAGAGTAACAGAGCTGGAAAGAGGAGATATTGCCAATCAAACTGCGTGCAGATCGTGGTATCCCATACCTTCCCAACGACGAGTTCCGGTTTTGGACTTTGTCCATTATCGACCAGGCCTGCAGTTCGAACATGGTTCGTGTATGCTGTTCCCACGCTGTCGAAAGTTTGGTTGATGATGTCGAATGTAGTACTACCGCGATTCCACAGACTCGTGAGCCACCAGTTGTCGGTAAAGTAAATATTATCCATGACATCGTTTTGCACGCCGTATTGATTTTGTTGCTGAGAAGAGGCGGTGCCGTTTGCAGAGAATGCGGTGTTGAAAAACCGCTGGATGGCGGTGGAGTAGGTGTTTTCCATTTGGTAAATACATTCCTGGGGAACCTGCGTCGGGACTCCACTTATGTTGTAAGTCACGAAGTTGTTTTCGCGATTTGGGATAGAGGTGAAGTTTGTGACATCGTAGGGGAGATTATTGACGATGCAGGGTGTTTTGACGGCGGTGAAGTTTTGGTAGATGGAGGAGAGGTTTCCGGCGGTAGTGTTGGGGCGTGTTGCTGGGATGGAAGAGATGATGGTTTCGGAGAAGATGCCGTTGGTGATTTGAGCAGCGTAGTTGCGAAGGCAGGGGTAGTACACGCATTGTGCGCCGACGAGGTTCATCGCCCCAGTTTCGTTTGCGAGTGGCTGTTGTGGACATGTCCGGTATGTATCGTTGCTAGTAGGGTCGTAAGTTCCGTTCGCCACACAACCTGCAACTGTATATGACAGTACATTAATAAACCCGAGAGCGGCGCTCTCGTATGGCTCTGGCCAATCTCCTGGAGTATCAGGCTCCCAAAGGACGTGTTCTACATTTATATATGTGCCTTGGTTGCCCTCATTCCAGACGCTGATATTGCTGGGGAGTTTGAAACCTGCTGGAATTCCGTTTTCCCCCGAACCATTCCAAGCTACAATTTTATTCGTAATATCTTCGCATTGAGTGCACATTCCGAGAGAGGAGTGAGTTATGCCCTCGTAGGCAGTGAAGTTACAATTGCCAGTGGGACAGCTGACAGATACTGCAGAGTTATTGCTGCCTGGGTTTGCCGCACCGTTGATTATCGCACCTTTGGTTGCATAGTCGAGCTCCCATTGTCCGGATGCAATTTCGAAGATGTCATTTTGGGAATTTTGGTGGACGACGGGGAGGGTTGCATTCTGGCTTGTTACTTGCAGGTTGCAAGAAACGGATTTTATGGCTTGCTGGGCAAAGGGACCGATTCCGAAAGAGAGGATCATAATAAGAGCGCCTAAAAGTATTGGATGACTAGTCGGATTGGTGGGTTAGCTTGTATAATGGAGGAGACAGTATATATCTTACGGCTTCCTAACATCTTTAAAAACTCGGAAAGATCCAAACGCCCCTCTGCTAGCCTGATCAACACCTTCCAAATCACACAGCGAGCGTGGGTCTGAAAGCCAAGTCCATTTCAATTGACTGAGAGCTAAGAGAGGCTGTGAGCATGTAGAACAACAGTAATTTCTCTGGTACGCCTACCTTCAGATACCACTGTCACCACCAATGCTCGAAATATGGTCGTAAGCAACGCAGTGAGCGAATTCAAACTGATGCTGAGTTTCCAATTGGATTGCCGTTTCCCATCCCATTTCGCCAACGTAACAAAAACTGCGATCAATATGCTGCACGCAATAACTAATCTTATGATTTCAGGCGCAAATCCTCTGGCCAGCTTGCGCCTAGACGGCCTCGTGGATGGGCGCAAAAATCCATTCGTGTAATCTTCTTCATTTGAGAGTTCGCTCTCGTGAGAGTTCGATCGTTCTTTCGTCCTCCTCTTGCCTTCTCTTGGTGCATCTGCCTGTGGAATATCTTCGCGAAATCTGCTAACGAGGGGAACCTCTAAATTTAAGGTTGTTTGCGACATTTTAAAAAGCACAACGCGACACCCAGGGCCGAGTGTTTAGCGCATAAAAAATAAACAATGAAACGAATGAATGTTCAAGAAGGAGAAGGGTCGAATCGATAAAGGAAGATCGACGAGTCGGGAACGGGAAGAGTTATCATTAAAGTGAATTCTCTGCCTCGCCTCAAATTACCGTACACATTGACAAAGGCACACTGCCTTTGGGGAGGTCTATTTTCGGTACTGGCAGATTGAATGGCAGTGGTCGATACTTCGTAGGCGGTGTTGCATCAGATTGGGTACTCGACCAACGTCAAGGCTGATTGGTGGTGCCTGGCAGCGACGAATGGGAAGGAATCAAGAAGGGGCTTCTAGCGGCGCAGTAGTAAAGTATGAAAGTGGTATTGCAAAGTACGTAGTAAGACACTTTAGGCTCTGCCCTATGCCAACTCTCAATACAGTAAGACGTTCGTCAAATTAATTAGGTCAAAACGCTGCGCCATGCTGGATGGTGAATCACGTAAAGAAAAGTTCTCAAACAAGAAAATGATTGCGTGAAGCGAGTATAAATCAGCGGCTTCGCAAAACACGAAGGAGAGCCTCAAAATTTGGTATAAAGCAGAGAAAGTTGCGTTTTTCGCGTCGCAATGTTCTTGAATCAATGGATTCGGAAAACAAAAGTCTGGTTGTGAAAGGCAACCAGCCTCAGCCAACAGTGCAGGATACTGAGGGTGCGCCTTGCACCCAGCCCCAGAGTTTATACAAGAAAGGGGGCACGGCATATGTTGTACCTCCATTGACGATCGAATACCGACATGGTACGGCATCGAGCCGGCTGAAGATGGTGATGGCAGTGCTTCGGTGCCAGGCATTCGTCGGTGAATATGAAAAGGCTCCTTTCGAGGATAACAACTCATTTGCGAAGCAATTCGCATGATTGAGAGTTGCACCATTCTTATCAAGAGTCAGTTTGTTGGGCGTTGCTGTTGATTTGTCGCGTTATGGTCTTTGAGATGTCGTTGTCTTTGAAGAGTGGGTGTGGAGCACAGCCCACTTCGAACCCACTTGATCGATCACGTGCAATCAGCAGATTTCGTACCTACTTAGGTAAGTAATGACATCATTAAGTGATTGATTATCCTATTATGGAAACGAGAAAATAGAAGAAATATCGTAAAATGGAATCGATATTGTGCAAATGATACAACATGGGGGTGAGTGTCATGCCGAATGTCATGTGCTTGATTTCAAAGTTCCGGGGTGCTTTGGTCGCCAATTTCCAAGCCTGCACCGCCTGCATCGTGCAAACACCATCAACAACAATTTCAACAACTCCGCCAGCTGTCAAGCTCAACAATCAGCCCATATTGCAGGTAGATAGGACCGTGGGACCATGTTATGCAATGGCCATTAATTGCGTTAGGGCGATGAAAAAGTCCTTCCTGCGCTGGCAATCGGCTTTGAAGCAATCTTCGCATCACGCCTAGATGCAAGCGAATTTCACCCAGATAGAATATCTATGTATGCACTGGTCCTGCTGCATTACCTGTCTTTCTTCAGGCTTTGCAAGTTCAATATTTTGCGAACCTTTACTTCGTTTACCCACATCACGATTCTTTTTGACGGTTTCCGGCGTTGCGACTTTGTCAAATGGACTCGGCCAAAACCGGCACATGTTTCAGCAGTGAAGAGGGACGACAGCTAGAGCTCTCGCGATTCGCAATTTTTTATGTATGGTACCACCCCTTTGTGGTGCATCGCGAGGATTCAATGATCATGTTATTAGTTTATGCTTTGCCTTTGCGATAACGTGGTGTACCTCTCTTCTCAAATTCCCATTAACATCTACACTGAAACCCCTGGGTGTCTTTCTTCGCAAAACGCAATACTGTACCACAAACATCTACTCCTCCGAACAACCACCTGCCACTCACTCCCATCCACATTCACTCCATCCCATCACCACCGCTCTCACCATCCTCCTTCTCCCCCCTCTCCTCGTACCCCCTCCAAACCCCCCAAATCTCTTCACTCACACCAACCTTCACAACCCCATCCACAATAACCTCCTTCCTCGTCCCCTCCACAGTCCCTGGCTCGCAAGTCCTCACATGCTCCGTCGCATTGCTGACCAGAAACCTCCTTTCATCGAGCAACACAACTTCCTTATAATAATCCATAACCCATTTCGGGCGAGGTTGAGGCTCCGTGAGAATAGCTAATAGTGCTGGTGAGATTTGTGTTTCGGCTGCAGCATCCCAGGTCGTAGGGTCAAGTTCGAGGTCGTTGGAATTTGAGGCGGGTGAGGAGGATGAGGTGAGGGTTAGAGGACCGTGGATCTGTAAATGTGAGATTAGGGAAGATATAGAAGAGAAGAAGAGGGGTACCTGAGCGTAGTTTCTCACACCGCAAAATAAGAAAAACGGCGTGACAAGAGGTGCATGTTTCTCGTACCAGTGGTCGGAGAATTCTTTTGGTGTTAACGCGGGGTTGCGTTTGAGAAGTGATTGATTCGCTGCTGCCATTTCGAATATGGCTTCGTTTTTGCTCTTTCGAAAAAGGTAAATTCTGGTTGAAAGCTTTATAGCCTTGAGGTATGCTATGTCTTTTGGTACTGAGTCTGTAGGCGGTGAGATTTTAGTCCATCAGCCAACCAGAGTGCATATCCGCCTGCCAATCAGTGAATTTCTCGCTTATATTTGCACTCAAGTTATTGGATGAAGGAACGTCATCACTATCATATGCAAATTATCTAGTTGCACATCTCGATTTCTAATCATTTCAACGATTATCGTTATGTGTTATGATGCACAAAAAGTCGACGTACGGTCCTAGACCGCGACTATTAATAACTGCCGGCCATAGTCTAAACTCCCTCTCCCAAGTATTCCGGAAATCCATGCAAGAATTTGAGTAGCTGAGAATGCACTAGCATTCTCTTAATCATTTACCTTTTCTCCTCCCCCTTTCGGCACAGTGTCCACCTCATTGTTTCGTGTAAATCAGGCAGTCGGTTACGGCCGGATCTGATCATCTGACTAAATCCCCTTTACAAGTCAAAGCCTCTTCTAACCTCACATCTCAATCCGAACCTCTTGCCAAGAACTCTGGTGCTTGAATCCCAGATCTTGGCACTCTAGCGAGAATGTAAATTTAGGACAGTGACTTTCAAAGGGGAATTCAGATTTCGACAGTGCGATGCGATGGATTTTGAGAAAAGGGAGATGTTGGATAGGGGATAGGGAGAAAGTAAGGGATGTAGTGTGTTGTTTTAAACTTTGGATAACTCTTTCGTGAATAACTAAATATTAACGAGAAGTAAAGAGTAGAGAACATGACCAGCATCCTTTCATCCACTCCAGCCAGCTTCTCCTCCACTCTTCTCTCCCAACACCATTCGCTTACTTGTGAGCAATTCTGTAATCATGCTGAATCTGTATCCCCCGAACGCCCTCGTAACCTCGTGGCACCCATTAAATCGTCCTGCTCGCCATGAATTTCCGACTTGACGTACTCAAATAACATGACTCTTCCTAATATACGTCGCCTTAAACCACTGCACCCCCCAACTGATCACACTATTCAACAACAAAATCGCACCAATCCAAGCCATCGCCTGTGTCCCCTTACTAGCCGCGGCCTCCAGCCCCAAATCACCCGTGAAGCTATCAATCGCACCTCCCAATATCGTGCCGATAGCAGTAATGAGCACAGCAACAATCAAGTAACTGCTCGCCGCAATGCCAACCAGAGTGGTTAGGACCAGTCTGGAAATGCGGTTTTGGAGAGGAGCGAGTATGAAGTAGGCGGGGATGAAAAGCATGAGGATGCCGGCGGCTACGATGCCCAGAATGGCGAAGACGATGAATGCTATGAGGAGGGTTTTGAGGGTGCCGGTTGCCGAGGAGAGTTTGTTGGGGATGTTGATTGCGGAGAAGTCGATGATGTTGTTGCCGACTTGGAGTTTGCTGTTGGATTTGGGGATGTTGACGAGAGAGGAGTTGGCTACGATTGGTATTAGTTTCTTAATTTCGTAGCTTGGAGGTGAAGATAGCTGTTCGTAAGAAGGTGCGGCTAAGGGGTAGTATTGACTTACTGTACGATGTGCAAGATGTTACATTCAACTTATTATCCACATAATTCCCCGTGCAATACTTCAACATGTAAAGTCCATACCAGTCATTAATCCCAATCAATTTAACGAGTGCATAAATAGCCGAGTCGATAGTAGTGACGAGTTGCGTGGTCGTCAAATCGGTGAGATTGCCTGCCAACCCCTCGAGGCCACCCGCAATCGAACTTCCAATATCTGATGCGCTTGGAAGACCTGGCAACGTGGAGGTAGCAATTGAAGAACCGATAGAACCAAAGAACGAAGTTACATCGCCAGGACTAGGAAGTTGACGGTTGTCTATGACTGGGCTCGGTGCGCGATTTTCGAAGTTTGGCGCAGGAGTAGGCTCTGGCATCCCGGAAACCAGCAGAGGAGAATCTCGTAGGCCTAGGAGATTGGTAGCGCCTTGGGTATTTGATGCCGTTGCTGGTTCTACTTTGATAACACTCTGCCCTAATGTTGAAGCATTGAACTAGAAGGAAAGAGTAGGTTAGAACAAAGTCGGTTTCAATGGGGCGTTGTGGACGTACTTGGACCATACTATAATCTTGTAGCTGTGCATTTGTGCCGGTTGAAAGAAGTACTATCAAGCCTAAGATAAAAGCGATAAAGGACGAGAGAAATGTGAGACATAATGAAATTCGATATCTTCGAGTAGGAGCAATGAGGCCGGGTGATGTAGGTTGCTTGGTGAACTTCTCCGTGTTGTTTCTGATACTACTTGCAGGTCCGATACTGCTTGTACGTCTGATACTGCTTGCAGGTCTGATACTACTTGCATGGCTCGTCATTTTGAAGATATTGATAGTACGACAATGTGATATAGAAATTATTCTAGCAGCTAGCCAGTGCCGTTGGATGAGTGACTGGTTATATGTCAATATCGGTGATGAAGTTCTACCGACGTATCCCAGGGGAAATAGTGTCATGCGAAAGCATTGATGAAAGCATAAGAAATCGTTATAACCAATAATGAGCAGAAAACTCGCATTGAATGTAACTCCACTGGGCAGGCTTTGGCGAGAAAATGGGCCATGAGTTTCCCATAAGGCTGCACTGCAGATGGCTGGGGGTTGCTACGAACAAGGGGGGATCCCGCTTGAGATCGAAACTGAGACTAGTCCCAATTGGAATGGTCGATGCGATTCCTTGCTTCTTCCCAGCCACATATTGCCATTCCAATGCCACCGATAGTGACGATCTTCTTGATTAGCGGCCTCTCAAGTTGTCCGATGGTCTCAGTCGCGGCTGTCAAAAGACCCTTAGCCATGCGACTTCAGAAAATCAGATCAAGCTATTTGGGCCACAACATTCCAACACCAGAACGATCGTCTCGAAATGGACTATCAGGCGAAACGAGACCTAGGTACGTCACTTGCGAACCAAAAGTTTCGAATTCTTACTCGATCTTGCGAAGAATTAGATATGAAATTGGACAAAAGGGGGGAGGGAGGGGGCGTCGCTAGAGACTTTCGTTGAACAAATTTCAACTTGTATAATGCAACTGAGAGTAGCATTCCGCAAGGAATCGAGACTTCCCGCCCCGCAATTATATGCCCATAACCACCACCTTGTTAGTCGAGTGTACTGCACCCTCTGCAAAGCACAACTAGATCGGATGAACAATTGTCCGGTGGCAATTTCGTGGTGGGATATCCCATGAACAAAATAATGCGATAAGTGTCAAAACATATAGAAAGCGTAATCCACCTAAAAAAAGCGTTGATTGGCCCAGCTGTAAGGATTATCCCATCCTGCGGAACTTCTTTCCCTAACGGGGACGAGCAGAACTCTCTGATAGTCTTGAGGCTCAAGCTAGATCATCTCGATCTTCGCTTGGCGAAAATCCACTTCTTTAGATTCTCCCATCTCGGCAGGTTCGAAACGGATGTACCAATAGAATGCGGGGGGAGCAACTTGGACCATGAGATATCCCTCAAATAAGCTCTCAAGGTTTGGAAGAAACTCGCAAAGTATTAGTGGAGTGATGTTTATGCTCTAATGGCGTGATGGGCATCTACCATTTCCCCCAATTACTTGCAGCTAGTGCAAAAGTAGCTTTGGTATCATAATCTAACATAACTCACAGTCTGCATTCGATTTTTCCCATAAAATACGCCAGCCAATCAATACCTCTGTCCAGATACGTGGTCAGGATATATTACACCCCAACACTCCATTGGTCGCCCATTCATCTAGAGTTCACCACCGACAGTGTCTTCCATTTCGAAAGTGTCTTCTGCAACGACGCTGATTCCATCATGGCCCTCGCCCTTGACTGGTTTACCTTGTTCGTAGGTCACCCTCCTCCAGCCTGATGATTCGGTGGGGTCCTTGCTCCATTCCATGGTTGGGAAATAATGATCGTTTTTCTTCATCGTAATCACCCATGGGACATTGTCAAAGGTCATTGCTTTGAGTCTAAAGTCTAAAGAGTGACCAGTCAGTATTTAGAGAGCTTTGACAAGAAAGGTTGCTTGGAAGTCTGAAGATTGGCTTACATGTATTATCCGGAATTCCAACAACAGCTTTCAAGAATGTCTCCAGGTCTGGGGTTTTTTGGCCATTGACATGAGTAATAAAGTTGGTAGGTGCTAGACCGTACTGATATGCTGGACTGCCGCGACTTCTGGCAGACACGTACACCTCACTATGAAGCTTGCTGATTTGCTGTCTTACGGCATGGTGCGGACGGTGCAGTATCGCACCACAGAAGCTAATAGCACGATCGGTCTCGAGGTCATCTGCAGACACGGTTGGAAGTTTCATGGTCATCTCGACACAATCACGAACAATAACAGCATCAAGAACTTCGTGATCATACATGACATCAAGCTCATTCACACGAGTTATAATCTTGCCGTTGAGCGTCAAAACCACATCTCCCTCCATGAGGGAGCCCGACTGATCGCCTCGCTCGAAAGTCCGCTTTCTGATCATGAAAAGCTGGTGGCGGGATGAGTTGTCCAAAGCAACCTTTTTGATCCATTCCTCCGAAACGCCCATAATGCGAGCCTGACTCATCTGAATAGCATTGAATTCAACACTCAGCATTCGTAGTTTGGGTGACTCGCCGCTTTGAATCTTGTTCAGAACAGGAAGAAGAGTAGGCGTAGCAAGGCCAAGATGATAATCAGTATCCTTCTGGCTCACAGGAGACCTTTCACCAAGGTATGTCAGCCACAAAGCTTGCACTGTACCATCTTCCGCAACAAGAACACCGCTCCCACATTGTCCACTTAGACTCGTGTCAACGGTTATCGCATCAACGTTGATCGCTCGGTACCGCGGGGCGCCTGAATTGGCAGGAATTGCTACTGCGGTTATATCGGTAACGGTAGTTTTTGCAATCACCACACGCATGTTTTGATTAAATCCAACGAAATAGGTTGAGGCTCCTTGAGTGATGTGCGTGGTGCTTAACTTGGCACTCTGAACTGGCGCATCAACTAAGGAGGGATCGTATTTGACGATTGCATAATTCTGGGCAGGAATATCAGCATGTTTTCTGTAGGGAAGAGGGGGGGTTTACAAACCTGCAGCGGGTGCAAGAAGACCACTTTGCCTTCAACGATAATGGAGTCTGCAATAGTGATGGAGATATCACACAAATCATAAGGAACAACCGCTCTGGATATAACAACTAGACCCTTTTCGGCATCGATGACAACGCCCATGCCCCACTTCCTATTCCTGGGAAAGCCATCAAGCTTCACAGGCATATGGCAGAGGACTCGAACGAAGCTACGAACAATATCTGCCGCGGCCGGATGTTGTGCATTCTCAAGCTGAATGAAACTAGCCGATCTTCGAACTGGGGCAATTGCAGGAATGGCATCAGCAAGATCGGTAAAATCCCAAAGTCCAGTTTCATCATTTCTGACTGCAAGTCTCATTTTACTAGACCAGTGGCGATCAATATGCAGGATGCTAGTATTAAGGGTATGCAGATCTCTGAGGTGTTTATAAGTTACTACAACCCTCGTGCGATCGGGAATCCCTTTCATGACTTCGATGAAGGATGACAAGTCTGGCGTCGGCTTATGATCGACCGTCTGAATGATCCAACCATTATCTGCGGACTCGAATCTGAAAGAGCCTGTGGCCTCACAAACATAAACACCCTTGCATTTGACGGCGTAGAGACGCGCTTGCTGGTATGAGAGGTCATGAAAGCTAGCGCCAGCCACGGAAATAAAGCGGTCTGGGGTAATGGCATGAAGATCCCCAACTTCTACCTCTACCTCGATATCTTCACCACCACGTTGTACAAGCAATTTGACTTTTGCGCCAACGCTGGAGTCGAGGATGTCGTCGAGTCGAACGAATTGCGTGAGTAGCTCCCCATTGACCTTGATCAAAACATCGCCCTCTTCAATTTTTGTATCGGAAGGGCCTTCGGGTAGGACTATTTCCGCTACCAACATGCCGGTCTCTTTGGGGAACCCCAGTCTGACAGCACTCTCCCATTCCGGGCTCAATCCAAGTCTACGACATTCATCGAAAGGCTTGATCATCCATTGACACTGAATTGTTCCACGAGTGACTGGTTTTCCTTCCTGTATGCATCGCAAAGCTCGCAGAGGCCGATCCAGAGGTAGGAAGTAATCAGTCGCTGCACCATCACTTCTTCCACCGGCTTGCAAAGCGACAGCGTAACCATCGATATTAACCACAGGACTCCCAGAACTTCCGCCACTAGCCGCAGCTGCTGCCTGAATATAATTTGTATTGAAATCGCAATAGCCGTCTCCGTATTCTGGCGCGTTTCTATCCAGCCTACTGATTACTCCTGAAAGAATACTAAGCTTCTCACCAGCATCGTTACCGACAACCCGGATTTCGGAACCAACCTTGGCAAGGTCGGGTCGTAGAGTTAAGGCTGCTACCGGCATGTATTTGATGGCCTTTGGGTCGAATCGAAGGATTCCGAAGTCGTGAACTGGATCGCGGTACACAGGGTAGGCATCAACTTCCTCGTGATTGTCGAAAACACAGAATCCCCAAAATGGACCACTCCCAACAACATGGCGATTGGTCATTATATAACTAGCAATGATTAGTAAATATCACAATAGAGCGCACAACTATCTTACCCTCTTTCCGCATCAACTACAAAACCTGTAGCCTCGCTGGTCAAGGCAGGGTCGGTATCGAACGAGCATGTCTGGCAGAAGCGGATGGAGACCACGTTACGCACAACCTTCTCAATCGCTGCCTGCCATTCCGCCGTATCTGCCATAGCCGCTAGAATGCGTGGCTCTTCCATCTCCATGTCTTCTTCGTAGACCTCAGGTGTGTTCTCCCCCGCAGATTCCTTTCCATTTATTGCTCGAAGCTGCTTCAGAGGTCGCCCATCGACCAGATCTGGGTGTGATTTGCGCTTTGCGCCGACTCCATTGCTACCGCTCATGGCTGAATATCTGAGTTGGGAAAGACGCGACGTGGTCAGAAAGGAAAGCTGCTTGAATCGAAGATCAGAGGATCGATGGATGGTGAAGGCGCGGGAATGAATGGATATCGAAGCTGGTGATGCAGAATTTGCGCGATGGAAGCCTCGATATGTGGATGTAAATAAAGATGGCGCACGAGTTAAGGAGGTTCTTGCGGCCGTCTTAGAGAAGCACAACGACTGGTGTCCCGGGCGCGCAGAGAAAGCTCTACTCATCCAGCATAGATAGATGTAGGGGACTGCTCAATTGGCAAGGAATGTGTGAAGGAAACGGAGACGAAGAAAGGGAAAAAGGAGTATGAAGGAAGTGGGAGGAGCGTGGGGCGATGCGACGGCGGGCGTTGGAAGGAGTTGGAGGGATGAAGGTACGAAGTAAGAGAGGACAAGGCTGGAGGAAGAGATGCCACAAAAATCGCAGGGTAGGCAGGCAGTCACCAGATGCGCATCGATCGGATTTTTGCATAACCGTGCGCCGTTTAGACCCTGCACAAATGTTGCCTTGCGATGCACGCACCCTCGTCAAAATTGTGAAATGCTGACTAAGCATGCGCAGATACAGCCCTTCATACAACTCCTCCAGACAAAACAACAAAATAGCACAAAACCAAGACTTTTCACCAGATTCTGAAGAAGATGCAAAAACCCGCTTGATATTCCCAAAAAAAAGACATTTTCCAATCTAGCCAGAGGCCGAGGCACGTGACGACTCACGGGCTCGAGGTACGACCGTACGATTGGACATTTCCATGCTTTTGTATCTCCCAAGCTCTCTTTTCGGGTGCTTTTCGTGGCAAACTTAGTGGACTTCTCGGCAACGAGGGTACCCTCGTTGTTGTTGTCGTTGATTGCTTCCGAGGCTCCGCTACAAAGGCACACCTGGGTAGTTAATGTAATGGGCTAACCACGTGATAAAGCGCGCTAGCAAAGTGGGTCGTGCGCTGTAAAACAAGCAGTCCTCGAGCACAAGAGCTATTTTAGGATACGTAGTCCATCTGAGTACTCCATCTTTAGGAATCGACCTTGCTCTTCTCAATCCCTGAGGCTTCAGGATTGAGAACTTACTCTTTACACCAGTGCCCCCAGGGATCTTTCTCTGCGATGTAGAGGCGGAGTATAGCGATGCCATAGAGGTGGTATTGATGTTGGTGTCATTGCGGATGCATCAAAAGAAGAACCTCAGAGGTCTAAGGATGTTGATACTCGCGTGTCCCCTAACTCCGATATTGCTCAGCAACCACCATTGATTAAAAATTCCAGGTCCACAACTGATTTCTAACGTATAGTTCTTATCCACTGAAGTGTATCCAGAGTGTATATTGTTCCGATTAAGAGCCTAGTAGATACCAACTTGAAATAAACGCTAATTGAATTGAAGAACAACTCGAACGTATCTAGGATTTCAAACGTGTAGCTCTTATCCTCTGAATGGCATTTAATCAAGTGTGTGTTCTGATAGTACCGATGGTAATTGTTGAATTCGAATGAATTATCTTCAGGGGACAAGAATTATGCGTATTTTCAGATATATTTTACTCAACTCTTTATTTTTCGAGAACTTCAAAACGAAAGCATAAAATTATCAAATAATACATAAATTCTAATTGAACCACGCTGTTTTTCTCCCAATTCTCAGTTAAGTGTACCTGATACCTAATTTCAAGGGTAGCTCGAAATTAACACTCGGTTCATCCCACAGATTTTCAACAGCGTTTCAATCAGTATGAACAAAGCACCAGAACTGCACGCGGACAACACTTCGAAATTATTGACTTATTCTCTTCACAGGCAACAATATCTGCACGATTTCCATGAGTGTCAAAGCTACAGAATTGAAACGTTTTGTCGGTGTGCAATTGCATACACCAAGTCCTCAGCAAACCCTCGAGAAGCCAACTAACCGCTGCGCCCCGACCTCCCTCATGAGCACACAAAGATTGAGTTTGAAATACGCACTTCCTCGCTCCGATCGATGTCAAAGGCCGCATTTGTGATGATTGAAGCCGTTATTGGATCGACCTCTCCAGATTAGACCTTACTCCACGTCTCTCGAAGAGAGGCTTGGATGCGATGCAAATCTTCAAAGAAGCCTCCGATCTCGGTGTCGAAGTTTTCAAGTGCATTTGGTAGCCATTGCAACCGTCTTCGGTTACCTTGACTGCAATTTCCCTCCACCAATAGCAAGACGGCCGCATTCTCGTGCAAAACTCGAAGATCAGTCATAAGTGCACCCTTTGTGGTCCGCTGTAATCGAGTTTTCGAGTCCTCGAAGTCCTTCAATTGAGTTTGAGGCGTGTTTGCGGCGCTCAAAGTTCAAGTTAAGTTTCAAAAGGGGGGACAACGTCTCGGAATTAATTGTGGTTGGTCCATACACGAGCCCGAAGTTATTCCAGTACCATGACAACCACTTCACAGAGGGGTAAGGAGGTTATTGTGATTCTTTGATTCCTAATTGTGATTGTTGAATACCCGTCTGAAAAGAGGTTGGTAGCAGTCCTGAATAACTTCAACAATGGTCACTGCAAATCTGGAATCCGCGATTTCTCCTCCACTCCAAACCCTCCCTGAAATATCCCTGGAACTTGCACAAACATTTAGGCAGAAATTCAATTATCTCTGTACCACCGCTATCATAGATTCATAGTCCTCTGACTAGCGATTTTATATTCACCTGAATAAACTAAATCCCTGTAATTTGTAAATTATAATAAATAAAACGGCTGTTATAATGAATTTGTCATAAAGTCTATATATGATCACTAAGAACCATTTAGGCTTCTTAAAACGGTTAGCGCGATAATATATTATATAAAAATAGTTCGCTGCGCACTTTGCAAGACCTAGAAAGGGGAGTTGTTGAGGATGATTTGATGAGGATCTTATTTTTGGTCTCTTGTAGAGCTTTTGTAGGGGAACGGTCAAGGAAACTGGGAATAACCTTATATTAAATTCATGTTTATGACAGGCAAAATTGACTTGCTGACGAATAAACTTTTGTGGGTTTCTGACGAATAAAGTGAACGTGTCATAAAAAAATCCCTACCTCTGACAGTGTCAGTACCGCGATGCGCATATGAATTGCTTGCCTTGGGTGGAAAGTTCAAAGTCTTTGCTTGAACTCGAGGTGAGAAAATCCCAGAATCCTTGGTGTTGTCGCGCGTCAGCATAAGAGTTTCTTATATTATTCACTAGCCCAATTGGACTCTGGGGTTCTTACCGTTGGAATGGACATTGGTAGTATTATAGAGCTGCGACTCGCTGCAGAGATTGGTGGAAATGCGATGCCACTGCCGGTATGAAGCTAGATCTGTTATTGAGGTAAAGATAACTTTGTGCGTATCGGTGAAGTATGAAGCGTGCAAAGTTGGCAAGTCTCGTGGTTTGCGATAAATTTCTGCGCCGAATTCCGTTTGCATTTCGCTTTCCCAAGAGGCTGAAGTTTTCAGTTCCGAGGCGACATCTCTCCGATCTTGTAATCGAATATACTGGTCCTATATTTGGCCAAAGGTTGCTGTCCTTCATGGGCGTTTAAGCAATAGGAATGGTGCGGGTGCCAGTGCTGGTTTTGCAATGGGAAAAAGATGATGGTGTGGGAAATGTGTGGGTATTTTGGTTTTCTGATCGAGGAGCAAATTTCTTGCCGTGTGAATGACCTGTAGTAGTGGAGTAATTTCAGGAATAAGCCCGCCAGCAGGGTTTCAACTCTCGAGGGAGGTCCGTTTATACATATACAGCTCGAGTTAGAGAAAACTTCAATCAGCCTGCTCTTTTACAGCTTGAGAAGGAGGTGGTTTTACTGTAATAGATATCCATCTCTAAACAAAACATGAATGTAAGTTTACTCTTCGCTAAATTGCATTCAATCTACTCTCGAATCTCTCTGAAGGGTTGCATGAACCAACGCTAGCTTTGAATAACGATTAGATAATAGTCCGGATCCAAGAGTAACGTGATGCGAGGAAGGCCTCAACCTCTTGCGCCATCTAGCAGCCATGTCTGAACTCCATTTGCGAGAGAAAGATGGATTTTGTGATAACACTTTTACGAGCGTAACTTCAAAGCTTTGACTCATAGTCCCAGTACCGGTATTGAAAATCCTGGCAAGAACGATGGAATTTACTGAGGGTTTCCACTGGGAAGACGCCGCGTGTTGTTGAATGGCTGGAACACCAGAATCCAATACGGCAGCCACATGTGAGCTCTGTACAGTAGCGGTGGCTGTCAAATCGGTCAACAAAGTAGTGGAAAATTTTCATCCATCCTGTAGAAAAGATTTCTAACTGTGGGATGCATCTTATCTATCAGAGCAGGAAGCTACCATGGTAATTGATTCGGAAATATTGCGGACTTTTGGTCGGTTGTTCAAGTATGAAATTCGAAGAAACACTGGCAATGATATTGATCAGCTACCTTGATGACTGTGGGCGGTAGAAAGGAAGGAACAGTGTTGAAGAGGGCACTCGCTCCTTCCCACTACATTTCGATTCACCCATCATCCATGACCCATCTCCCAGTCATGCAACTCCTCACAACAAAACACAATCAAAAAAAAAAGCAGCATCAGCATCATTCTATACATTTGCCAACAAACATACTTGTATTGGATACGCAGCATACCTAACTTCAAGCATCCATGGGAGACACCAACAACGAAGAAGAGGGGGAGCATACGTTACAATTGCAACTTAAATATACCATGGCAAGAAGCTGGTACGAGCCACTTTCCTTTCACGGGGCCAGCAAGGACGGCGACATCTGTGCACTTCGAGACTACTTTGACGGCTCGAGACGCCTCCCTCCTGGCCAAGTCCAAGTCCTAGACCGCCAATTCCGCGAGCTCATCGAGGATAAATGCAGCATAGCCGCGCTAAACTTCGGGCTCACAGAATGGGCGACATTCTTCACGAACCTACGAACATTGCCAGAACGGAAGACCTGGAGAGTCAAGCAGTGGCTCTGCGACATGATCTTGGTCGAACATGACGAGGATGTCAGTGAAGCTTTGGGGGATGTTGATCTGGAATTGGAGAGTGGTGATGAGGGGAAGGGGGAGACATTCATTTCTACGAGGGCGATTAGGAGGATTACGTTTTCTACTCCACGTGTCAGAGTCGAAGGAGACTACCAGATACCCATCAGAGGGAATTACACGCATAAGGCGAAGCTGAATACAGGAGAGAGGTACAACACATCTGCGAGTGGTGAAATCAGAACGAAGGCTCCGAGAGCAGATACCTATGATCCGATCAGATATAGTCACTCCATTGAACTCTCCGACGAAGAAATACGGAGTCATGAGCCTCGAGAATTCTTGCGCTTGAAATTCATCATCCGAGATGAAGGATCCAAATCCGGAAGATCGGGAGAAGGCCTCAAGATTCCATACGAAGATGAAAACGGCGAGACTTGGAGGGACTGGTTTCGCTTGCGCAACCAGAAGAAGAGGCGGTTCGTGGATGGTGTCCGGGATTTGGACGATGAGCTCGAAGAGAAACCGAAAGTTGCGAAGAAAATTAAGTATAACAGTTCTGACCCAGAAGATCGCGAAAGCGATGAAGAATACAAGCCGCGGAAAAAACAAAAGAGTTCAACAGCCGAGTACAAGGAGCGACCAAGAGGTCTAGGCGACACGTTGGACGCCTACCCCAATGCAGCAACAATTGAAGACGAAGTGGGATTGAAATTATGTTACCATCACATGGATCAGGTAAACGCAAGGAAAAAAGGCAAACAATACGCAAAAGATCGCAGAGAGTCAGGCCACACCTCCATGCAAGCTGCTAGGATGTGGGAAAAGAAGAAGAGAGAGGATCCAAAGAAAGCGATTGTAAAGGATGCCTTTTTGGGGAATCCTGAGCTGCCGGACTCCACTACGAATAGTACGAGCGCAGCCAATGATACGAGCGAAGCCGCACCGTTGGAATTTCAACAGGTGCTGAGATACAGTTCCACTGAATCTGGAGAGGATCCATATGATTGGACGTGACGTTCCAGGCTCATCTTGGTGTTGGTTTGCAGGCGGGTGATGGCAAAAACGCATTGTACGACTTCGCTCGGTTTGGTGGAGACTGCGAGCATCGTTGCATCCCGAATATCTCTGCTGAAATGGTGGGAGACGAGACAATATTCGCCAGCATTAAGTTTGAGGATGAGGAGCATTTGTTGAGTAATGGTGGTGTGGAAGTGAACTGCTTGTTCGTTAGCATGGTTTTGTCATTAGTAGTCAGTCATTGGTATATGC